>PVJC01000681.1:0-67580 GCA_004026665.1 Murina feae | reverse complement strand
AATGCCACTCAATTTGTAGAATCGCCCTTGAAAAATAAAGAGGTAAACTTGGAGAGGGTTTTCTGCTTCTTGGTGCAAATGTCCTGGACCTGAATGTCCTTGACCTTCGTGTGCTGTGGATGAGGGTAGCCTGATGCTTCAAGGGTCTGGAGCAGCTCTTCCATGCCCCAACTTTGGTGCAAGGAAGTCTGGAAGCAATACTAGTACCTACTGCATAGGGTTGTTTTGAGCATTTAATTAGATAATCCTCCTCAAATATTTAGCAGAGGGACTGGCTGCGGTGAGTGCCCAACACATGATGACGATCATTACTATTCATGTTGAAAAACTGCATTCATGTATTATGGCTCCAAAGCACATGGCTTAACGCGCATGGACAGGAGTGGGCGTTTAGAAAGCTCTTCTCACCTGGTTGAGGATGTGGCGTTGTCTCCCCTGTCATCTCGACACCATCTTTAAAAGAAGTGGTTGCCGCATCTAAGGGATGACAGTGCAGCTTAGAAGCGGATACTAGACATTTCAGAAAGCAGACCCGTCGGAAGCACCCTCAGGCTCCCCGTCGCTGCCGTGTGGACCATGGCGAGAGCACGGGGCTCAGCGCGGCCCACAGTCAGCGCAACAAGGAAGGACTGCTTTCTCTCCATTTCTGCCCGGAACACCAACTGGAATTAATTTGCTCTAAAGAGAGAAAAATGTGTCTGTAAATCACCCTCCTCCAGGCATGAACAAAAAAGGACTTCAAAGAGGAGAGACAAGCTGCGTTTAATTCACATCATTAACTTGCTTTCTAAGTGTTATTCTTTCTGAGCCAGCGACTACAGGAGACGGGCCTCTTGTTCTTGAGGGGCAGGCCCACCTCGCCTCCTCTCCAGGGGACACGGGCCCAGAGAGACCTTAAACCAAATCAGCTCTCCGTTGTCCTCGGAGCATGTGGCGCTCTGTCGACTCCGTGAAAGATCCAGCAGCAGTGAATGGACGGATGGGAGCTCTTTCAAGGCACAGGGCGGCTGGCGGAAACTCTGGCTGCTCTTCTGATCAGCGGAAGGGGCCTTTTGCAACCATGGCTAATGTCAGGGCCCAATAAAGGCAAAACTTGGAAGCTATTTAAAAATTAGTGAGCTTAATAGGATACTTTATCTTCATTTGCATGAGCAAAGTCCTGTTGGCATCAGGGAGTCTGACAACCTTGATTGAAAGCATCATGGTTCACTGGGTTGGGAGTAGCAGGAGGGGCAGGCTCCCTGTAGGCCGAGCCATGTTTGTCTGTTTCAGATAATACTGAGCACAGTATTTTATTTTTTTTAATATATTTTTTATTGATTTCAGAGAGAGATGGCAACATCAATGATAAGAGAGAAACATTGATCAGCCTGGCATCCTGCACATTCCTACCCTACCGGGGATCAAGTCTGCAACCCTGGCATGTGCCCTGAGCAGGAATTGAACCGTGACCTCCTGGTTCATAGGTCGATGCTCAACCACTGAGCCACACTGGCCGGGCCTGAGCACATTACTTAATGAATGTTAGAGAGTGGCTTCTTCCAAGGCCGTTACTAGATAAAAGGAAAATATTGGTGGTATTTCTCTCCAGCTTCCGCTCATCACCCTTTCATGGCCCTTCTCTCCCTGTTCTTCCCAGGCCCAGGGGCCCTCCTTCCTACATCCTTATTTCCCAGGGCTATCCCGTGCCCCACTGCCTCCCAGCCTTCCTTTCCTTGGCTATATTGTGCTCAAATTCTATTTTCCAACACTTCCTTCATCTCCACCACGATTTATCGTTTCTCTCCTCCATTCTGACTTATTATCAGCTCACTATGCAATAGAGAGGACCTGAAAAATTAAACTTATTCACAATAGGCTTGTATTTGACTAGAGCAGCCATTGCCAACCTTTCGGACCTCACAGACCACCAGGGGTCAGGGGTGCACAGACACCAGTCGGCGACCGCTGGACTAGAGTACAGAGCCTAGCCCATAAAAAGACATTTGTAATGGGGAATTTCAAGCAGGGACATACAAATTGTGGGGTGACATCTAACGTGTGTGGGATGGGAGAACTATTCTAGCAGTGGGCCTGTCCTCACTCTCCATAGGCCTATACCATTATCCCATCAGCCCAGGCTGTGATCATTGAATGTGGTAGCTAGAGAAGGGCCTTTAGGGGTTCACTTGTTTTATTTGTAGGTTTTATTTGAGGATGTTAATTGAGAGTGGAACGTAGGACGGGCGTAATGCAAAGCACTGTTTCATGGATTACCTTGCTTAACCCTCAAAGCTGCCTGATGAAGCTGACACTGTTATTGTCGTTCTCATTTTGCAGATTAGATGACTAAGGCTCAGAGAGGTTAGGTAGGCCTTACTAAGGACGCCCAGCCAGACCCAGAGCTGGCTAAAGGTTGTTACCCTGCGTGTGGAGATGCAGTGTGGAGCCTGGGTGCTCCCTCTTTGAAACTGCGCTGTCTTTGAGACCTGCCTCTTCCCACAAAACAGACCCACTGTCTCTAGAAGCAAGTCAAACATCCTTTCCATGCTTTGTGCAGAATCTTTCAACCCAACACAAATGGAAAAGACATAACTTCTTGGATGTGCCTGTCTTTCTGGCCAAGACTTAGTTTTAATCATAAAGACTTGGCTTTGATCGCCAAGTTTTATGGAGTAAATGGAAGTTTCAAGTGATGTAAAGGCTTGACGTCCTCAGAATGCAATTATTTCCAAAAGCTTGGGACTTGCTAAATTTTATTAGATAACATTCAAGCTGCTCGTGGCAAATGTCTCTTCAGTTGTGTTCATCTGACTTGCCAACGTTTTCTTTCAGAATTGAGGATGGGTTGGTGACTAGTTAATGCATTTAATAAACTTTAAGCTGCAACCTGAAAAACTGGACGGGGTCATATGGAACTGTTTGCAAATTAGGCCTCGGGCTTTTGGACAGCAGCATATCTGAGTGGCATCAACGCACGTTTACTGATTCCTTAGTTCCATAGAAAAGAAGATGAGTACATTGGAAGTCATTATAAGCTTTGTTGGAGGTTGCCCACCATGCTTCCACACAGATAGTGCCTGATTCGATGGTGGAGACAGGAAATGCTAAGTTTTATCTGTCTTGCAGCTTCAACCTTCTGATTTTATCTGTGGTTAGCAAACTAAGGCCTCAATTTGTTGACTGTGACCTGATGTTCATAGTCTTTGTTTAAAAGTCAAGTTATCTGTGGTCTCTTTAAACATAAGGATTTCTTCATCTGCTTGAGTCACCTGGCTGCTGCAAGCTGGGTTTCTGCAAATTCGACACAAGATCACTTGTAGGGAAAGGGAAGGGCAGCAGGGGCATCTTTTTCACCGATGCTTGTTGTCATTGACGGGATTTATTTTTTTTAAGAAGCATCCTTTTGGCCAGCCAGTGTTGCTCAGTGGTTGAGCCTTGACCTATGAACCAGGAGGTCACTGTTGAGTTCCCTGGTCAGGGCACAGGCCTGGGGTTGTGGGCTGGATTCCCAGTAGGGGGCATGTAAGAGTCAGCCAATCAATGATTCTCTCTCATCATTGATATTTCTATCTCTCTCTCCCTCTCCCTTCCTCTCTGAAACCATTTAAAAAAGAAAACATAATAAAAGGAAGCATCCTCTCAATATGCAATAAGAATATATCATTTGGAAGGCAGCACATCTTTTTGCATAAATTTATGTAGCTAAAAGTTGGATACAGATCAAAATGTTTGTCTTATGCCTACCCCTATAGATTCTGAGCTCCTTTTCAAGCTCATGATCCAGAGCAACAGATGTTTACATAAAGTCATATTCTTGTTAGAAGCCATGTTTTTTCTTTTAATTGCAGCAGTGCGGTCATGAAATTGGATGACGCATGGTCTAGAAATGTCTAGGAAGTTGTAGAGATTACCACAATAGTGAAGTTTCAGCTTTCCCCATTCATTAATTTTCTGAAGTGGCCCTTTTAAGGCCCCACCTCTTCTCTCCTCAGAGAAAATAATGGTCCCGTGAAATTAGATTCTACCCCAAGGCTGGATGAAGTCAAGGTCGCCCTTGCTTAATCCTGTCCTCTTGGCCGCTGCTTCCTGTGTTACTCCATTAGGTTTTGTGGTTTGCAATCTGTGTCTAAAATCCTCTTCAAGGCATATTCCCTTGTTCCCTCTGATTGCCCCCATGAGTGGGGGTGGCTCCACCATAGGCTGTGTTTGGGGACAGCTAGAGGACACGGCACTGGTGTGACTCTCTCTAGAAGGGCAGCCCACCTTGTCTCCAACTGGGGACTTGGAGAAGGTCTTATCATCCCCAACGGACTTCTTTAAGGCGACTTTTATTTCAGCTGGAGTGCCTGGGTATGTGGGGGTGGAACAGGCAGGAGGGGGTAGAATGACCCTGACCTTGCCCAACATACCTGGGCTGAGGTCGACAGCTCCCCCTTTTCCAGTGGCCAAGCAGAGGGTAGGAATTAGGGGCTGTGGACATGGACACTGTGTGCGTCCGGGTTGAGGTGTGTCTCATTTCAAAGGCCATTGCTCATTATCACCCATAAAGTTGCACACTTCACCGTAAAACGCATACTTAGAAGCAAGGCAGGGAATGGAAATGTATTAACTGCATTTTTTTTTTTTACAACTGAACTTGAGTAAGAAATGTAGACCACTGAGAGAAGCTCAAACAATAGTAACTGCTAACACATGTGAAATTTCTGTAAGAGGACATTGTTTCCATTATAGTATTATTCTCTGACACGATTTTTTTTCCCCCTCAGGAGGAGCTGATTAAAGCTCGATTTTAGATATGAAATATTTTTTCCTCCCTTAAAAGTCACCGGGTGCAGGGATAGTGTAAGTCTGCTATGAATATTGTTGAAATGTGTAAGAAGGGAGAGATTCAGACGGAATACACAGTTACAAGCTTTTTTAAAGTCCAATTTCATTGTGCTTTTACACATCTGGATAATTAACCAAGCATTACATTCTCCACAGACTATTTTTACAAGTACAATGTGCTCTTAATGTGATTTCCATTAGGCTGTTCCAAACATCATTTAAGAACTCAGAAAGATCGCAGACCGAGATTCAAAACCACGGCTCCCCAGTGCTGGGGAGACCTTGTTCTCTCCGGGGGGACATAAAAGACAGAGCTGAATGTTGAGATCCTGCTGATACAACAAGGAAGACTGGAGGCTCACTGCTGCTTTAAGTTCCAGCAAATACCAGCAGATGCAGACACACCCCGGTACCTCTGGTCCTTGTCAGAGGCGAGCGCTATGTGCTCCCCAAGAACTGTGCTGGGAACCACACCCAGAGACATCTTTCAATATCAGAAAGGACTCTGAAGGGCAGACTGAGATCCTGATGTGTGGATGGCCAGCCTCCTTTGAATTACTGTGTCAAATGCATATGTTTCTGTGGCTGAGTCCCCCATCTGAAGGTCACCGCCGAGTTCTAAACTATAATATGTGCCCAGATACTTCCTGGTCTCGCCTTTCTGCTTTCCTTTTATCGTCGCTTTGATGCTGTTCGGAGCCTTTATGAGGCCAGGGTCTAGCCCAGTGGCGGAAGGTTAGTGTGAATTCACAGACTTCAGCAGCCCCCGGGGCCAGCTGCTGCCCACATTGGTGAACGCCAGCGCGAGATCAGAGAAACCACAGGGCTGGTGGCTGGGCCAGTTTGTTGCCTTTGTCCTTGTAACGGGCAGAACTCAGAACAAAAGAAGCAAGAGTTCATAAAATCACAGGATCCCAAGTACGAGTCCGTAGGGGCTATTTAGCCCGTCTCTGATCCAGCAGACAGCCATACCTAAATTCTCCCTCCCAAATAAGGGGTTCTATTCTATTTAAAACATATATATCCAGAAAAGGGAACACTGGGCAAAATAAAACAGGATTTATGGTCTGGTTGCCTTTTTGTGGGCTCGTGGTGATCAGAGAATCGTTACATTGAGAAATAAATATTTGAGGGAGAATAAATAAGTCTTATCTTGTAAAAAATAAATAAAAAGAAGAAACATGTGTCAACAGGAGAGCCAGAATAATTGCAATTTCACTATACTGTTTCAGTCTGTTTTCCATAAAACGGTCCTGCAACTGTCTTCCTGTAACAGCCGGAGTCACTCCGCCAGGGCGATGATGAACGGGGACAGCGGTGAAGGATTTGTCACACTGACACGGGCAGGGAAGTGTGTGATGGTCATTAGGAAGGAAAAACGAGGTACATGCCATCACGGTTAGGTTAGCAAATGGGACTGAATGTTGAGGAATCTACTTTTGGACGTTATTACAGAACTACCCACCTCACTTCTCGCTTTCCAGAAGTGGCCAGCGTAGCAGGCATGTCCTGGATAAACCCAAGGTTGAGCCCCAACTTGGGGGACCAGAGACCCATAATCTATTCCAGGTCCATGGACTGAAAGATGATTTGATGTGAGAAATGGGAGGGGGGGGGCGTGGATACAGCCAAGCCTGGATAGCATTCCAGCCAGGCATGCGACGGCAATGCCCAGGCCCTTATTTCCATCATTTTAAAATATAGGAAGATAAGGTTAACCCTATTTGGCTTAAATTAAAGTAAGTGGAAAAGCCTAGTTTTTAATAGATGCTCAGAAATGGAGTGGGTGTTTGTTCTTAATTTCCTGCCTGGATAGAGCCCAGATACTCATGATGGTCACGAGGGGGAGGTGCCCTAAAACTCTGGCTGCTTTAGCCTATGTTTGTCATCACTGCCTGTCTAGCACATTAAAATACACACCCTTCCATCTCAGAAGCCCCCTACTGGGATCGAGCCCCCCCAGCCCCAGCATGTGCCGTGATCTGGAATCGAACCATGACATCCTGGTTCATAGCTTGATGCTCAACCACTGAGCCACACCGGCCAGGCCAAAAGGAGGTGTGACCATTTTAGATAGCGTGGCCCGGGAAGGCATCCCTTAGAAGGCCTCACTGAAGGGAGTGAGAGGGTTAAGCATGTGGATGTATCTGGGGGACCATTCCTGGTGGTGGTAACTGCTACTGCAAAGGCCACGGGGGAGGAGCAGTGAGGATCACAGCGATGATTGTGGTCCCACACCGGCTGGAGAGGAATGAGCAATAGGGTAGAGGGGATAATGTCAGTGAAGTGACCAGATCATGTCAGCCCTTATGTCTCAGGAAAAACCCTTTGCTCTTCCTCTGAGGCAAGTAGAAAGTCCTTGGGTTTGAGCAGAGGCATGGCATGATCTGCTTTATCCAGACCACTGTCCTGACAGTGGCCTGGACAAGGGGAGGGGTGAGAGCAGGGGCCAGTGAGGAGGCTACTGCAACAGTCCAGGTGAGAGATGGTCCACCTGGAACAGAGCAGTGAAGTGAGGGTGTGAGAAGACATGTCAATGATAGACTCTCATGGGGCATCAGAGAGCTGAAGAGTGACATCAGGTTTTGGCCTAAGCAGTGAGGAGGTCAGAGTTCATGTGAATGGAAAGGGGGGCTACAAGGAGGGCTTGGGACGGAGCTGCAGATGAAGTTTAATGTTAAACATGTAAGTAGAAATGTCAAGAAGGCAATAGTTGGCTGTAAACTATTACTGAACTCATAGCAGCCTTTCCAGCATTCTCTTCAAAGCAGCGTTATTATTATGTTTGTGTCCACAAAATAGTTTGAAACTGAAAAGGAAACTTTTACTGGAAAAGGTTGGAGACAGAGGTGCGTTCAAGTGGCAATTTCAGGGGCCAATAGGTAGTATTTCCCTTTTCCTCCTCCTTTAGCACATGCTGATGTCCCAACTTGTGTCATGATATAGCTGTTGAGATCTTAATTCTGGCCTTGAGATTTTTTTTAAAAAAATAAACCTTTTAATGGAACTTTCTCATAAGAAAAGCCCTATGGAGCAGAATTGTGTTCACTGGTCCATTTTTCTTTACTGTTTTGGAAGAAATGAAAATGCTCACTGATTCCATGTTCATGCATTACCTTTGTGTGCTCCTAACCTGTGACTTGTGTGTCATTGGGTGCAACTTGGGATGACAAAAAGAGCAAGAAAGAGACAGCGCTCTCAGCTATCGTGGAATTTGCAATGTGAGGCTAAGAAATTCTTGGTGTGTCTCAGGTGGAGATGCTGCCGTGATTGTTATCGAATGAGCTTAAACACATAATTTTATCAGCATACATTTCTGATGGTTCGTTTTAACATCTACCCTTCTCAGTCCTATGCAGGCAAGTACGTGCCGGCCATCACACACTATATCCACACGCTCAATCCCATCCTCTCAGTGAAGATCAACCTGAAAGGAATCGCTATTGGAGATGCATATTCCGATCCTGAATCAGTAGGTGTCTGCTTTTCCTTTCCGTTTTGTTCCTTGAGGAGAAATAAACTCCCTTTAATTCGAGGGAGGCTCCTCTTACCTTAGAAATCAAACCTGATAAAGAGAAATACTGTTGTGCAGTTGATGTCTAATAATTTCAATCCTCTAAATTTCCTCAAATGTTTTAAGGTGTAGAGTGGTGTGTGTGTGTATTTGTATGTGTGTGTGCTGTGTGTGTGTTACGTGTGTGTTGTATGTTTGTGTGTTATGTGGTGTGTGTTTGTACTGTGTGTGTGTGTGTGTGTGTGTGGCATGTGCTGTATGTTTGTATATGTTTGATGTGTGGTTTGTATTTGTATTGTGTGGTATGTGGTATGTGGTACGTGGTTGTGTGTGTGTGTGTGTGTGTGTGTGTAATTGTCTTGCTTGGCTAATTCCAGCCCGAGATGGACAGATTACAAAGGGCTATTTCACCAAGCACATGACTTCCCTAACTTCTTCCACGCCCTGTGGCTCTGTGTTTGCCTCTTTTCTCCTCAGATCATAGGCGGCTATGCATCGTTCCTGTACCACATCGGCTTGTTGGATGAGAGGCAGAGAAAGTACTTCCAGAAGCTGAGCGAGATGTGCGTGAAATACATCAAGGAGGAGAAGTGGTTTCAAGCCTTTGAAGTGAGTCGTGGGGCCCACGTGGCCGGAGCAATGAGAACCATGTGAGGGGGGCCGGAAGCACCGCGGCCGCAGGCTGCTTGTTGTTGTTAGAGAAGGTGTGTGTGTTATGCCGTCCAAGCTCAGGAGGCAGACGGTGGGCTCCTAATGAAGAAACGGGTGGCGTGGGTTCCTTTGAGTTTCCTGTGGCTCCATGTTCAACCTGAGATCCTGTCTTTCACTGACTGTCCTGATTTCTTTAAACACGGCGTAAACCCCAAAGACACACCCTGGGTGAGGAAAGGGGGCAGGCAGCCTGGAAAGTGGACCCTGTGCTTCCACATCTGCTCTGAACCATCTGACGCCCCTGATGGCCACACACAGGGTTTCAGCCCAAAAAGTGACCAGCGTGTGTAACAAATGCCACGTGTTCCTGTGTGCCAGGGACCAAGATGATAAAGTACAGTGATTAGAAACCTTTACCAAGAGCCTTTGGTATTTGTAAACATGGGCCCATTGCTCCCCTGATATTGAACTTGAGAATCAAATGATGTGGTTATATTCCTCACCCTGTTGTTGTTATTTAAAATGTTAGACTATATGAAATATTAGGATGTGGAAGGTCAGGGTTTGTTTTGTTGTTTGCCAGTGCAGACGGAGATAAAGCGTAAGCAGCCTTTCTCAGGGGCTTTGCCACCTTTAGGATGGAGCCATCACGTCCATGAGGCCAGGTTCAGTTTTGAGGACTTGAATCCTTGTTATCAGAAGCTATTTGTGATGTTTAGCTAAGGGCACGGTTGTTGTTAAGACCAAGCCCTGCTATTAATAGTCTCCTAGGCGTTGCAGGTCAGCTGGTTCAGATCAAAGCAGAAGGCAGACACACTGAGGGAGAAGGGGAGTAACACGAAGTTACACTCCAGTCTGCACATGGGGCACTACCTGAAACCCCCAGGCAGTGCCTGCCCCTGCCAGGAATTCTGATAGCAGCCAGCTGTGCAGCTGGAAGGGGCACAGGAAGTCCCGAGCAGGATGCCAGCCGGCTCCCCTTTCTCTGTATCTGGACACCTGCCATGGCTGTGGAATGTGGTTCAGAATTTCTTGTGCGATTGTAAATATGAAGGGAGAGGGAGCTTCATGGGGACATGTGGGATCATTCTTCAACTCACAACAGCAGTATTTTCTTTTTCTCTTTTAAAAAATCCTCATCTGAGGAGATTTTTTTCCATTGATTTGTGTGTGTGTGTGTGTGTGTGTGTATGAGAGAGAGAGAGAGAGAGAGAGAGAGAGAGAGAGAGAGAGAGAGAGAGAGAGACATTCATTAGTTGCCTACCATATGCACTCCAACCCAGGCCTGGGATCGAACCTGCAACCGAGGCACATGCCCTTGACTGAGAATCAAACCCTGGACCCTGCAGTGTGTGGGCCAACACTCTAACTGCTGGGCACATGGGCCAGGGCCACAACGACAAAATTGTCAAGGCTGGCTTTGGGCTACCAGCTGTGCTAGCACTAAAAGGACTAAACCTTTAGAACTTAGAATTCCTATCAAAGTTTACCTCATGGGAGAACGATCCGCAAGTGAGACATTTGATGTGTTTTTGGCGAAGCATACAGGGATTAAGCAGTGTCAAGAGCAAGCATATTTCATAGGCCCAAGGGGACAAAGAAGGCAGAAAGACGCTTGTTGTACGTGAAGTGAACTAGCAGTTACGGAATTCAATGACCCTGTTTAAAAGCTCAAATATGTTGTATATCCAGAAATAATGAGGAGCTGGTGCATGAGGGTAAGTAGCGTCTCTCCCAACCCAGATTCATCAGGAAACAAAGAAAGAAAACACCGCAAACGCTGGAAGGTATGCAGTGTCTCTCTGGCCACTGGTCCAATATCTTGAGTGAAGAATTAAAACATAAAAACTGTTGCTTTTTCAAGGGACATAGATAAAATGATGCTTGGGAAAGTCCATACGTAGTGGTCAAATGTGTTTCAACATTGGTAATAGAAACTGCAAGAAATGCCAAAACCCAAGAGAAAAGCGCTGTCGGCATCGCAGGCCGAAATAATGAAGCCTGCTTGATGCGTTGCTCCTTATGATGGTGCCGTTCATCCGCGCTGGAGGGGACGTCAGAGAGGATCCCTCCTCACACACGCTCACACCACATCCACTGAGGATGCAGAGGCCCAGAGGGTGCGCTCAATTGCCAAAAGCCACGTGGCAGATTGTGGGAGGTCTGGGGCTAGAATTGCCTCCGCTCCCCAGTTCCCACCCAGGCCTTCTCCCGTGGCAGTTTTCCTGCTTTCTAGAAAAATTCTGGGGCTTCATAAGGATTCTGTAAGATGTGCACGGGCCATCACTGGTCCTGTGTTGTCCTTCTCACACGACAATGTTCTCTTGGGGAAACAGTTTTGATTAGAAACTGGATCTCACAGGTCCTGGCCACTCACCTGCGTGGTTTGGCAGCAAGTGACTTTTGAAAAATCAAATCCGTTCTGGAATATGAGCTCCACAAGGGAGGACTTTGGGTCTGTCCCGATTGCCACTGTTTCCCCGATGTCTAGGATAGTGTCTAGCCCAGAGGAGCTGTGCAATAAGTGCCTGTGGAATGAAACAGTGCACACGTGAAAAAGCCATTAAATAAAAGAAATGACAAGTGCCTATATATTTTTACCCACGCTCCTCCTTTCTCTCTCCCCTCTCTTCTGATCTAGGTGATGGATAAACTACTAGACGGTGACTTAGCAACAGGCCCTTCTTACTTCCAGAATGTTACAGGATGTTCTAACTACTATAACATTTTACAGTGCACGGTAATGGCATTTAAAAATACCATGATAGTGTTTGCTTAAAACCTTTGGCTAAATCAAACTTTTTTTAAAAAATTTTTGGAAATATTATAGGTGACTTTATACTAGACAAATATGCCCAAACTGTATTGCATTATTGGGTCTACTAATCTATAGATTTCCTCCACCCAATGTTGTAAACATTATACTCTGACCATAGAGAGGGTGAGATATTCCAGATAATCCAGAACAATCTCTGATTAACACAATCCTCTCCCCCGCCCACAATGACTCCAAAGAGCTTGCTATATAGAAGTTCTCTGGTGATGGACAGAGGCAGGGACTGCAGTTCTGGGCAGCAGGTCCCTGAGTTCCGCGCCTGCAGTGAGTTTTTGGAAATGCCCACATTATTTGCTCTGTACTTAAGACAGCTTGGGTAACCAAAACTGCCGAAGCCTTTATGAAAATATTTGCTTTGTCTTACTTAAGATGTTTCTTGCATTTAATTCGGGCCTCACTTGGAGCCCTGTGGAGTATTTCTCAAAGTATTCAAGTAGTTTCTTTCATTAAAGTAGGCCAAAGTTGATGTCTTCTGGGTAGAATGAATCAAATAAGACAAAGTGAGCCAAAGTGGGGATTGGGGTTGTATATTCTTCGTCTAGTGTACTAGTAGATAGCAATGCATTCTGTTTGCAAATTTGCCTTGTTCAGAACTACTTTGTAAATAAAATATAAAGCTAACATCAATGGGATTTGCCAGCTTTGTGGTTTTAGATTTTATCAAGAGAAAAACATATGGTATCAAAAGAGAAAGAAAATTTTTAATTTGATTTTTGCAAAGCAATAATTCACAGCAAAAACTGTTGACGATGCACAAAATTGTTCATCTCAAACTCTGACAGTTTTTTTTATCCTTTTATAACTTTTTAAAACAGAATGGAGTCCTTTTCGTCTTAGTATAATGAATATCAGAAACTCGTACACAGTATTGTTTTAAAACTAAGGCTCATGGATAACTCCTTTAGTGTGATGTGCCTCACAAAGTATGCCATCTGTTTTTCCATTCTCTATGTACCCCTTAAATTATGGTCAGCCGATTATTTGGTGCGTGTGGCTTTAGCAAAGGGAACACAAGAAAGAAATCCTCAGCTTGTGACCCACTAGCCGTCACCCTGGGCTCATATGCTCCTTTGATCTTCCCATAGGTCCTCTGGCGAGGAGCAAATTAATTTGGGTAATCTCACCTCTTCCATGTCCCTGTATTTACCTCCATTGGGATTGTTCATTGGAGTCCCAGATTCCATAAAGGGAAATCCAGCATTACAAATTGGGATTGGCTCCAAGAGTATCATTCGATTGTCCAGATTTGTTAGCGAAATTTAAATTAACTCAAAATCCCCCAGTTAAAATTTTCAGGGTGGAAGCAAGTGAATAGTCATGACTTATCTTGCTCCTAATGGTATAGGTTATGAGAAATTTGAAGCTTTGACCAAATGCAGGTTGTTCATGTTCACTAATATCTTTCGGATGCCTCCTTCTGCCAGGAACCCGAGGACCAAAATTACTACGAGCAATTCTTGTCCCTCTCACAAGTGAGGCGAGCCATCCACGTGGGGAATCGGACTTTTCATGATGGTTCCAAAGTTGCAAAGTACTTGCGAGAAGATACGGTGAAGTCAGTAAAGCCATGGTTGACTGAAATCATGAATAACTATAAGGTGAGACAGTTACTTCAGTTACTGTTTTAGGAACTTTTTGGATTGCCCAGAGCAGAGGGGACTTCCTTGGATTTGTCATTCACTCCTACCATTTTCTCTTTTTTACTTTCATGATGTTTTACAGATATAAATAACCCCTTCATTGTTTGATGTCTTTAAATGAAAAATTTTGTGGTTTCTTCCTTCTAATTAAATCATATGCCCTGATAGCTCCTAAAGGGAAATTCTCCTTGGTACATGCCATCTCTCAGCATTTCTTGAGAAAAGAAGTCATCGCAGAACTATAAGGATAAGCCACTAATCACTCCAAAAATGCATAGTGCCTAATAACGGAATTAATTCATGTTGCTCAAAAGGCAGTTTTGTTTTGTTTTTAGTAGCCACCTTAAGCCAAACACTGGTAGGCTGTCAGGTTGAAACAATGAATGAGAAAGGGTTTCTGTTCGTAGTTGTGAGAGCCTATGCTACTAGTATGTTATCTGATGGAGATGTTTTGCCTGATTTGCTGCTGGAGGTACCAAAAGAAAGTGAAATTGTGGAAAGAAAGCCCCGAGGGTTCGTGAAAGGGGCCATGGACTCTAGGACTCTCACCAAAAGGGTGGACACCAAGAGCAAGTGTCACCCTGTGCACCCCCTCCCCCTTCTCTTCTCAATTCTGTCCTCCAGGGCTGCTGGCATGGTCTATGGGGCATCTGTGCAGGATAAGTGTGCTTACATGAGAGAGGAGACCACCAACGAGGCAGTATATATACTTCCTCTCTATTTCCTGGCAGAAGCAAGAATAATCCTATATAATAAAAGGCTAATATGCAAATTATCCCCTCAATCAGGAGGGCAGGGCCGGCTGACTAACCTCAAGCATCCCCCCCCACACACACCAGCCCAGCCCAACTGGCCCTGATTCAGGTGGACCGACCAGATCCCACCCATGCACAAATTTGTGCACCAGGCCTCTAGTGTTTGATATTTTTTTAAAAAAGCACAGAGCAGCCAGTAGCCAGCACAACTTTGTACCAATTAGAAAAAAAAAGGCAACCTCTCAAGATACTTTATTCCCATCTGTCAAAATTTATCCTAAAATAGTGACTTTATTTGAACTAAACTCTTTGCTGCCATTTTCTACCACGAGAAATACACATTTCTACAATGTCTATGTCAGGAATAGGGTCCTGTGGGATTGTTCTGTGCACAACCTTCAGTACTGTCCAGGAGTTTCTGGCACAATAACTAGATTGGGTTTTGGAATATGCCAGACCTAGGAGGCCCATTTTCTGGTCCTGCCTCTAGCACAGAATTTGAGTTCTGAGACACACAACTCTTTTCAAAAATAATCTAGTGTCAATGACATGTAGAATCTACAACCCTATTACAACTCTGCAGAAATGGATGAAATACTTTCTAGGACAATCATCTCTCTCACACTTAGACCGTGTCATCTCTGCTGCTTTTGCCACACTTAGCACTTAGCTGGACTACCATTATGGACTACCAGTCCAGCATTAACCTGGAGCAGATGACAAGAGAAAGAATGAATGAAAAACCAGTTCTATAAATCAGCGCCATCTCAAAATTATTTCTACGAGCCCTGTTCGTGTGGCTCAGTGGACTGAGCATCCTCCCATGCACCAAGAGCTCACTGGTTTGATTCCCGGTCAGGGCACCTGCTGGGACTGTGCACTTGCTAGCAGGGGGCATGCAGGAGGCAGTCCATCGATGATCCTCTCGCATCAATGTTTTTATCGTTCCCTCTCTTTTCCTCTCTCTAAACGCCAATAAAAAATTTAATTATCTCTTATAAACTTGTCAATGACCCATCAAATTATTAAACCAAAAGAGCTTAGCATTTGCATTTTCAAAACATGAATAATGGGTTACAATATAACATTAAGTAGAGACATTTTTGAGTGGAGAGCAGATAAGGAAGTTCCCATTATTTATTTGTGTTTTTTTTTTATGTGCCCTTGGGAGATACATGTTCTCACTGTATAAACTGAACTGGAACATGATTCCTTTCCCACGCACATGAGGAGAGGCTATATAGTCAGCTCACCTGTGAGTGGCTCATCGCCATGGAGTGTGCAATGGATTGACAAGAACACACCAAATAAAGATATGTACACATCTCTGCCCATGTGAATTCCAATGCAAGCAGAGTATTTTCTAGATGTTAAGACTCTGGCTGAGTTGTCAGAAAAAGAGAGCAGGTTAGTGATGCAGATAAACCGTGTTTCCATAAAGAAAGAGAACCAAGTATTCAGTCGATCTCAGTGCCCACCAAAAAAGTGGCGTCTGCTTAGGCAGACTGCATACCCATTGCTCCGCTGGCATGGCCACTGGGCAGCGAATACCTTTGGCTTGTCTGTGAAGGTGGTGAACCTCAATGCATAGGCAATGGAATCGGAACAACATAGGTTGGCTTAAAACATTAGTACCCTCCAAGTGATAAGTGAGACTCAGTGCTAATTTGTCATAGAAAATAGTGCACACATTTCTCTTCCTTGGAACCTGGAAGTGTTTGTCCTGTACTGGGTTCATTTTAGATGGGAACTAATGGAACTCCTGTGGCACCTCTGAGTAGACTTTATGAAACATAACCCTTTTCTTGTAATGATCTCTAGGGGATGTATACTCTCTACTCAGTAATTTCAGACGTTTGGGTGGTAAATTGCAATATCATATTAACATTTTTTTGCGGGAAACGAGTAAACTCGTCATATCGGTTTTTATACCAAAGCACGGGAGATGAGTTTTTTTCCAAAAATGATGAGTAGAGACAGATTCCGTCAAATATGGAGGGCCTGGCATTTCAACAACAACGAAAATGTGCAAGACAACTCAGACAGACTTTGCAAAGTCAGACCATTATTGGATTTCTTTCTTCCCGTTATGACGCGATTTGGCGGGAAAATGCCCGATTACAAAGTGTTAATAATTTCCAAAATAACTAGAATGAGAAATCATCTGCTGGGCTACTGGGATTCTTCATGATTCAATGGGGTCACAATAGTGTCAGGATTTTTAGGGTTCAGCGGGGTTGTAGAACATGGTAGTTAGGAGCGTGGGTTCTCAAGTTGGATTTTCTGAGTTTGAATGCTGGCTGCTCCAATTCACTTGCCGTGTTCCTTTGGGGAGGATACTTAAACACGTAGGATACTTCAGCTTCTCCATCTGTGAAATGGAAATCATGATAGTACTTGCAGGGCATCTCTAAAACCTAAGACATGCAACTCTTACTCCCTAAGAGCTGTTGGCTTTGAAAACCCTGCTTTTTGTAGAGATCCCCTGGTCCTTAGTACTTTCTGATATAGAAGGCACAGTGTTCTTGCGAGGATTCTTGCTAAAGGTTCTGAATATGTTTTTAGCCTCCCTTTCTTTGTCTGGTTATAGTTCTTGCCTTTCTAAAAATATATAGGCTATATATTCAAAGACACGAGAGTGAGTGTCAGGGTGGGTGGGTGGGAGGGTATGAAACCTTTATTTTAACAAATAGGAGCCACAGCTCTATACATGGAGGCCATTTGGATTCAAAGCAAAGCATTGGCCTTGGATTTGAGGCTGCCTCCGTAGCTATATTGCCTGGAAGCCCACTGCAGTTTTAGGGGGTGCCATCTCCAAGTGCCAGTTCTTCACCTCCACTTGCCTGTGCTTTGAAAGGTTAAATTGCCCTGGGGTAGGGCTGTGTTTAAAAGTTCATCTAGTCAGGAAATTGTAAATATAAAGTTACATTTCCCTGTCACTTATCATTCTGCAGCTCATTAAGTTTCCACTAATTGCATCTTCAGAACTCAGGATCTTACTGTTTTCTCAGCTTCCCCACCAGACTGAAATCTTAACACCCAGGTCATTGGAGTTTTGTTTACTTGTCGGGGGCTAGCAAAAGGTCTTCATTTAGAAATGGGCAGTTCCTAGTTAAAGGAGGCGACTTAGAAGTTTGGGAGATAAATATTTCTAGTAAAACGAACTCATTTTTGCCGTCATTCTAATTGCTTGTGGCATTTTCCTTCATAACATCGTCTGATAGAAAAATGTCAATAGCAAAAGTGGCCAGGAAACGAGACTGGATAAGTGTCTAGCATACCAAGAAAAAGTTAACCCTTACATGGGCCTGGTTCCTCAGCAGCTCAGTTGAGTCCAGCGTCCATGAAACCATGACGGCAAATGCTTGGCTTTGTTGACTATAAGCTGATGTGGTCACTTTCTTCCAAAGCCTTTGAAGGCCAGGAAGGGAATGCCAGTGCCATTCCGTGAAAATGTCTGGGAAAAGGAGGCGGCTCCTAGTGAAGCATAACGGAAGAGAGGAAGCTAATCCTGGAACATTTGTTTCATGTAACCAAGCCTATAGATCAGCAAGTGCCACTTTACAGGCAAATAAAATAGTGTACCTTATATTGCAGGGTGCGTGGTGAGGTCATTTTACCTGCTTCAGTTATAATCCAAGTGCAAGGGTGAGGTTAGCTTTTGTGTTTTTTTTTTTTATGAGACATACTTTTGGACTTTGTTAATTTGTAAGAATTTCGATGATTATGGGGAAACGAGAATACCCATATATTATGAAACAGACTTTGATTTCACCCAAATTTGCAATGCTTTTGATATTTTTTCTTGTCTGTCCTTTAAGTTTATGTTGGGATGAAATGTTCAAAGGAGAATCACAGTATATTTTTATGTTCTTTTATTTAAAAAAAAACACCTTTGATATTATATTCTGCCATGTGGATCAGTTTGTCTTAAATGGCTTTGCTTGGTGAGCACTCCGTTCATTTTGTACGGGTTTTATTTTGTTGTTTGAAATGCACATTAGAAGGTACATTTGTGATCTCTGGCAATAGGAAAAGTAGAATTTATTCTGGTATCGCCCAAATATGGCAGGCAGGGTGGAGGATGGTGTAAGAAGAAAGATAGTAAGTGGCAATACCATTTGCCATGCAGATTCTAGGGAATCTAAGAATCATTAAGTTAAGAAATACATATATAGTTGCCCCACTGTTGCCCCATAGGTTCTGCATCTACAGGTTCAATCAACCATGGATCAATCATATTCTAGAGAAAAATTATTCTATTGTTTCTGATATGTACTTAGGCCAGTGATGATTGCATTTTCACTGAACATGTACAGACTATTTTTCATATCATTATTCCCTAAACAATATGGTATAACAATATTTTTATAGCATTTACCTTGTATTAGGTATTACAAGTAACCTAGAGCAACTGAAATTGAACAAGAGGATGTATGCAAATATATAGAAGGGATTTGAGCATCCTCAGATTTTGGTACCTACAGGGGACCTGTAACCATGGATACTAAGGGATGACTGTATTTAAATTCAGTTGCTGTGAAATCCAACTGCTCTGAACCAAAGGCTATTGTATCAGTTGATTTTACTTTGAAAAGATAATAGAGAAATGGAGGGGAGGAGGGGAGTGAGGAAGAGAATTGCTTTCTGGATACACTGAGGAGTAGTTTGCATGTGATAGATGTCAGCATTGGTAGTCGCCTCGCAGTCTATTCCTTGTGTCAAGCTGATGCCACACCATTGGAAACGAGTGGCCTGCAAAGCAGTGTGTGCCACCACCCTCCTTGGGGGTGTGGGAGGAAAAGAGTAGAGCCTCGATTTCTATTTTACAAAAGAAAACAAGAGAGAAAGCTTTGCTAATGATCACTGCATGGATTGGCACTGGGGCACTTGTCGGTCTGTATGTGGGAGTCACATATTAGAGAAAGAGAGACAAAATGCAAAGCCGGTATTTTGGTTTGGGTCATGGTCATCACCAGTTGAGTCTATTTGCCACGAGATGTGACTCTAGGTCCAGTGCTCTTTCCACTGCAGTTTCCTCTTCTTCTGCCTGAGCACAGGGGACTGAGTTCAGGGACAGCAGCCCCCGGCTATTAGTCCAAAGGGGAAGGCACGTTCCCACCCTTCCCAGTGCCTGTGGGAGCCAGAGTCGCAAGCTCTAGGGCTCTCCCTGGAGCGTTTCCTCCCTGACTTGCCTGCCCTACTTTGTAGAAGCCCTCCAACTACACCCTGTGTGGCTCCATCTGGACCTGCCATCTACTTGCTGCTGATGAGAAACTCCCATCTTCTCACGGGGAACAGACAACACCACAGCACAGGCTTCCTGTACTGAACAGCACATGGCTGAGCGAAAGCCCGAACCTCCAACCAAGCTTTCTGAAGCGAGAGCTCTGGGCGGGAGCCCCCCACCTCCTCTGTCTAGATTTCCCTGTCTCCCTGTGCTGCTTCCACTCTGAATACCCATGTCTGTTGCTTCGGCCTCCTGACAGTCCCCGCGTTTGTTACAGCCGCTTGCACAATCCTTCGGAGCCTAGTTGACATTCTCGGGAAAGAACGGGGAAGAGGATGCTTTTCTTACCAAACAAGGGGAAGTTGTGTTTGGGGGAGAAAAAGGCTAATCGCAGACTAAGGGGCGGCTTTGGTGAATAGCACCATTGAGAGTGCGGGCAGAGGATCTTGCACCTGCTGATAGCAGGTTTTCCTGTGTCCATGAAATCCCAGAGGCCACGGACATCAGCTGGGCTTCTCTTTTGAATTAAGTAGGAAAAGTAGGCTGTGCGGCCAGGTACTTGCCTCCTTTCATGGGAGTGGGGTAAACCACCGTGGCGGGCATGTGGCAGTCTTTGCAAATGGCCTCTGCTGCGGCCTTGAAACCGACATTCTGACAACCAGGGAGGACTTTCACCTCCAGAGGGACTGGCGTGGGCAGCGGCAGGCCTGCTCCTGGGCTCTTTCGGTTCCTAAACCCAGGGGTGGACAATGATCAGAGGAGACCCCGGAGAGGTGAGAAGATCAGAAAAGGGCTGACAGCGGGCCCTGGGATGAGAAGGCAGAGGAAAAACCCTGGAGTGAGCCCGGGATTTTTCTGTTCAAACCAGAGAGAAGCATTACTCTGGGCCATCATTAAAAGTCGTTTTAAGTGTGCTACGCGAGGTGGTTAATTTTTCCTCGGCGATGTCTGGGTTGGAGTGACGGCTTGCTGGCTCCCTGCCACGCTGGCTTAGCTCCTTGTTCCCCTCTAAAAGCAACGAAATTATTTAGAGTTAAGTTGCAAGAAAGCAGGAATAATTTTCTTTGGCTGAAAGACATTATTTGTATAATCGCTGCACACACTCGCAACCTTGTTTTGCTCCATTCTCATTTTTCTTTGCTCGTCTTGGCAAAGCTAGCTGGTAGGCAGATGGCAGGCACATGGGGGTGTTTATGCCAACCTCATTCTCTATCTTTCATTGTCTTCCCGTTTCCTTAAACTTGGAAGCAAAACATGTCCCTTTGGAAGCACAACACGCTGGCATACCTGACTGTTGTCTCATTCAGTGGTTGCATCAGTTTTCTACACGGGCAGACCACAGAGATTGGGCTTCCTGAGCCTTACAGCCCGATACGCCTGCAAAATCACCAGGAAGAGGTTCGCCTGTGAACCATAGGCAGCTGGGGCCAGGGGGCCAGGCATTGTCCGGGAAGGGATAACAACCCTGCCTCCGGGCAGGAGTGTTTCCTGAACCTTATTGTACACAGCAGAGGTTCAGCTCTTCTTTTGCAGCTGAGCCGGTGAGAAGCCCTAGGGAACGGCCCCGGGTCGAGTTGGATATTAGTGAAATTAATTCCCTTCTGCTCAGGAGAGCGCCAGTGGTGGAGCATGCTAATTGCTTCAGGCAGAAAGGACTCCTGGGCTGCTGGGGTTTGTAATAGAAGAATGATGAGTAAGGCAGCCAGAGGAGGAAGTGTGGAGGGCCGCTTGGTAGGAGTTTCATTGATTTAGCGTCTGTAGGAAAAGCTTCTTTAAACCAATTTTTTTTTTTTTTTTGGATTGGTGAACAGGAGAACATTCAAAACCAAGACAGATAGCGGCCAACTGGGAACGCCAAGCCGCCTGGAATAGCTTAGGCTGCTGTTCAATCATTTCCCCAAACAGGAAACCACAAAATATTAGAGATTAAGGTCACTAGATCATTGGGAAAAGAGCATAACTTTGTCTGCAAAGTATTATGATGGGTTGTAAATGGGCCAAAATATAAGCATAAATCTTTCGTCTAAAAGCACAACAACAAAAAGCTCGCCTTCGCACACAAGCACGGTTTGCTTTCCCGTTCTGCTCAGAGACCAAAGCCTCCTCCTGCGGCATTTCAGTCGTTTTCCTAAGAGGAGCCGAACAAATGGGCAAACAGAGGGAACAGTTTTGTGTTCTTTTGATTTGGTTTAACAAAGCAGTTAAAGTTTCGATCAGTCAGTAGCCCACACATGATTTATTTCCATCCTTCTTCTTCCACCCAACTGGAGGCAATGACATTTACAACAAAATGCACATTTATATACGTTTCTGCCCGCAGCCCCTTCTTTCAAGGAGCCAGTTGTGCGGGGATCATTGAAAGCCCAGAGGTCTCTTTCCCCGTTGAGTAGCATGTGGCACCCCCTAACTTACTTGGAGCCCAAATCTGCGTTCTGAGGACATGGGATCTTTTCAGTTGCCTCTGCAGGGAGAGTGGTGAGCAGGGATTGTTTTGCTAACAGTAGGTTGCTTTATATGTGCCCAGAAAATACCTCTGAAAGGCATACACTGTGCAAAATGAGGGTTCAGCATCCTCTGATTCTGCTCATTAGGTCTCTACTGGGGAGAATTTGTTCTTGCTGAGAGAGGGAAATGTGTGAATCGACTACTGATTTATATACATCCAGAACTTGAAAAGTTGGTGGTTAAATGATTAGATTTTAGGAAGATGCACGAGGAACAGACTTTGGTTGACCTCCCCTTGAAGGAAAACTTAGAGAATGGAAGGGTAAACTTGCCTTTCCTCTTCTGATGAGTCACTGTTTTGAAGAGTTAAAGAAAAGTCTGGAGCGTCCGCAGGGCTGAGGTCACAGGTTTTCCTATCTGTCCCCCGAGTGCCTAATCCTTAGGCGCTTCATCAATATTTGCTGCTGGATAAGTCAACATCTCATAGGAGCCGAGTAAACAGACACAACACATTCCTTACGGAAGTCACAGGCTCTTCTCCCACTCAGACTGAAGGCCACAGGCCACACTTCCCTTCCATTTCGGGTGGAAGTGAATTTCAGCTGCCTGAGGATCCAGGAAGCAAATGAAATCAATGAACAGTGTTGGATTGAGACCTAGTGATCTTTCTGTTTTGCTAATGACAAGAGTCATGGATACAGAGAAATATTTTTCTCTTTGAAGAAAAATAATCACGTAAGCACCAAAAAATTGGCAACTGCCCTTGCACCCGAGGGAGTGGTGGGGAGGAGGGAGGCACTGAGGAAGGGGTGGGGCTGTGTGGAAGAGGGACAGCTCAAGTCCAGGGTTAGTCAAGTGTGGCCCGGGGGAAACACAGGCCCAGCAGGGTCAGATCTTCTCGTATTTGAATGCTGGCATCTACTTGCAAAAGCTCTGAGCCACTATCTAGACTCAGTGGATAGATCTTCAAGGCCTCAGGCAGCCAATTTCCAACCTCTGCACTCCACTATCGCAATGTAATTTTCAGATTAATCTTCAAAACCATTGATGGAACCCTGCTCTTCAAGTTACAGGACATTTTTGCATCTCGTATCCCATGTGTGTGGCCCTCATAACAGCTCTACTATGTAGCTATTTCACTTCCTAGAGGACAAAGTCAAGGCTAAGAGTGAGTAGATGCCATGTCAAAGTCACTCCACAATCACAGGCCCTGGAGGCTGAGCCAGGGCTGGGCCTCAAGTCTTCTATCTGCAAGTGTAATACTATTTTCCTGAGGCCCTGCTGTTCCTTTTACCAAATTTATGACCTCAGGCTGTTGTGTTAGAATTTTAAATCACAATTGTAATCCACAGGTGACATTTCTTTTGGAAATTATGTGGCTGTTTGAATAGGTATGTTGAGATTCTTAAATGTGGTGGCAAATCATAGCTAGCATTCATTGAACATTTACTGTGTGCCTAGGATGCAAAGAGCTTTACATGCATTATATTGAGTAATTCTCCCAGTGGCTCTCTGTCCTAGATGTTTCCCTTATATCCATTTTACAGATGAGGAGACGGAACTCTAGACAGGCTGAGTAATTAATTAAGGTAATCTTATTAGTAAGTAGCAGGGCTATGATTCAAAACCCAGACACAGGGCCTGTGTGCTCTTCACTATAAACATGTATCCTTCGTTACAAGGAGGCACACTTATCATTAGGTTTGCTCCTTGCGCGTGGAATTACACATACAGATACACCACCTGATCAATGTGTTCTTGCTTTTGGGGTAGTGACTTGGGCAGGGAGACAGTGTGGAAGAGAGGTTAGAAGCACAACCTTTTGGTCTCAGGCAGATCTGAACTTGAATCTGTCACCAGTTGGCTCAGGTCCCTGCACTTCTGTCTCCTTGTATCTAAAAAAGGGTAACTATCACCTGCCTTCTGGGCATGTTATGAAATAATCATGGATATAAAATGGTAATAAGGATGAACGTGTTCAATTGTCATTCAAAATGTCCTTTTCAAAGTTATGCTTTTACCATACTTTCCTAGCATTTAAATGTGGGGAAATTCCTTGTGATTTTTGAATCCCATGCTTCAAAACTATAAGTTCCTTTAAAAAGAGTACTATGTGAACTTATGGCTCTGACTACCAGGAAAATATTTCTGAGATGCTATATCCAATGTGTAAAAGTCCCAGGGAGAGGTGTGTTATTTCAAGAGTTTGAATATATAGAGTTCAGGTTCACCCTGGCTGGATTCCTTCCTACCATAGGCCTTTGTCCGAAAGAGTGATCTTGGCAACCAAGTATTGAGCGCAAAAGACCATCCATACACACTGGGGGTTATTTTAGAAGAAGTGCTTTGTTGAGTCAAATCATTATCAAATGATCAACCTGCCTAAAGATGAAGAGGACCTAACGGTCAGTGGACTCTCAGTTTGTATCAGGCCCTGTCCTAGGAGCTGTATGCGCATGCCCTCATTCATCCTCGCTGCAATGGGATGTAGGTCTTACCATCTTCGTGTCCAGAAAAGGGAACTGAAGCACAGGGAGGTCAAGCCACGGGTCCAGGGGTTCCCTGCTCCGCATGCTGGAGCCTGTGTGCACTGGTCTGACGGTGCATGCATTTGGATGGCGTGCTCTTAGCAACATAAACAGTTCTGGTTACTTGAAGCATACAAAGAGCTGCTCAGAAGACATGAGAGGTCACAGAATTCACAGGTAATCTAAAGGGCTAGAGTGAAGAGGAAAGATAGGGACCAGGAAAAAATCTAAGCAGATTCATCAGGGAGGCCTAGCTTAAGTCACATGCTCATCCCTGGCACGGAAGAGGCGGGACGCTGTGATTGACAGCTCCACTAGAGCTGCATCATTTGAGGCATTGGTAGGACAGTCACCAGGAGAAGGAAGAGTGGACCTGGGCAAGCCACAGCAGCAGTCACTCTACAGCATTGCAGAACGCCTAAGGAGAGCAACCAACTATGCTCTGTAAGTGTCCATCGACAGGGCGCCAGGCACTGTGCAAGGGCTTCGGACGGACCGGGTGCTCAGAGAGCCTCCTTCTCCAGGAGCTGATGCTGCCCCACAGCTGCTTCACCAAGGCCACTCCCTGCAGCAGTGAGGCATCCGCCACCAGCTGAGCAATGCCCTTGCACTCACCCTTGCCCTCAGACCCAAAGTGAGAAATGACGCAGCTGTGTCACCGGACTTGGGCAAACAGGCCAAGATTGTTTCTGAGCTGGAGATGTGAGCTGTGTCATGCTCAACCAACTCTGTTTCCAGGGGCACCGAACGCTTAGCTGTGGGGAGTCAGCACATGCTTGTTGGATCCAAGGACTTTAGCTATTTTCCTCAGGAGTTCCAGGTACAAGTTTGCAAGTCAGGATCTAGGATGGGCTGTGTCACATTTTTCTAAAGCGGAGGTGAACGCTTTCATCCCGACCTCGTGGAGCAGAATGAGAATAAAGCCATGTGGACATGAAAGCACCTCAGAAAATGAAGAACATCGTAAAATTGCTTTTCTCATCTCTGTCATTTGACCCTTCCACTCCCTCCCCCCCCCCCAAAAAAAGATGCTTGTAATCCAGATGACATAGTGCTGTCTCTTGCAAATGCTGGAATGCTGGAATGAGTCTTTAGGGTCACCTGTCAATGAACTGAAGTTGTGCTTTTTACCTAGTTGTCATGAAAAATTGAGAAAGGGTAAAATTGGAGTTTGCCCAAATTATTCTGTGATAAAACCCATCTTTTGCCAAATGGAGGTGCCTGACCTCTTAATGTTATTGTTTGGTTTTTTTTTTTTTAAATTATTTTTCATTATAAAAGCATCCTAACCACATTTATAAAATAAACCTAGAAAACAGTCAAGTTAAAACAAATCACTCATACTTAGACTATTCTAATGGCCTGTGTTTGATGTTTTCTTCTCCCAAATTGGAAGCATCTTTTTATAGTAATTATAGAGCACAAACAGCGGGATCATAGTTGTTCATTGATTTTTTTTTTAATAAGTATTTCTCCTGTCTTCGCATAACCTTCACTTCCAACAAGCTCACCAGTCAGTGTGCTCAGTGATGGCAGAAAAGAACATTCTCTAAAAGGAGGCCTCACAGCTGACCACCCAGGACACGTGTTTCAGATGCTGTCCTGGAAACCAGCTCCCAGCAGCTCTGTCCCTGCTCCGGGTTTTGTTAGACTCACTGCTGACAGGGGGAGTGTAGCTCAAGGCTGCATTCATTTCTGTCTCCACTCTGTCTTTAGATCCTGTTGCTTAAAATACCAGCAAGCCTCCGGGGGAGGTTTGCCCCAGACTGTCCCAGTTTTAGCCTGAAAGTCCTGCATCCTGGGAAACTCCTCAGCCCAGGACAAACCGGGACAGCTGGTCACCCTACAAGGAAGAAATGAAGTGAATGTGTGTGTGCAGATCCCGCATAATTGGCCAACGCGTCAGGACATATGCTTTGACCTTGAACTCTGTTAGGATGAGGGTCGCCCACATGTGCCCTTGTGTTTCAGGACCACCCACCCATGCACTTCACCCACCTGGCTTCTCAGCTCACTGTCAGGGCACCCTGGGATATTTCGCCCACTCACCCAGCCCCAGAGGCAACTGGGATATTCCTGTGAGGTCCGACGAGAATAAACGTGACATTTAGATAAAAATAAAAGCGCAGGAATTCTTATATTTAAGACTGGTGACCTTAAAGGCCAGCCTTGAAATCACTTCACTTGAACATTAATCTGATTTCTTTTTTGGTTGCATTTGACTTATGTGCTTTTAAAAGTTAAAAATGTTCTCCTTGTTTTGTAAAAGAAGGATTTCCATTTGCCCCCCAAAAGGAGCCTTCTGCCTGTCACGTGCACACAGTGATGGTCAGCCCTTCACTGCAGCATTCCAGGGAGCTAGTGCCCTGGTTTAGGAACAGTAGAGGCAACCAGGGACGCAGCTCAGGGCTGGGATTCATCTCAATTCAGTTCAACAGCCATGCACACTAATGCTGTACACCTTAGCCTGTTTTTGCTGTCATCTGTGGGTTTTCCATCCCTTAAAGATGACATCCATTGATGAAATCCCTTAAATCAATTTCAAAATATACTGTTGCTAGCAAGTCGCTACAAGAGACACTCAGAGAGACGCGCAGCAAGCTTCATTTTGTGGCCATGGAGAGGAAAACGCCGGAGACTCTGGTGCATCCCCTAGTGAATCGGCATCTTTTCATTGAGGTCTAGCCGAGGAATTATTTTAGAGATGATTATCTCTGCTAATCAGCTATAATCAGGCCTGCCTAGAGTGGTGAAGCATTTAAGCCTTGTTTGCTGGTACAGATCATATATAATTGTTCCCATACTGTTGGCGAAACAGCTATAGGAGTTTTGCCTGGGCCAGAAGTACTCAAGGTCGTTGAGGCAATGTCTTTGAATAAACAATGCAAAATTTTATTGCTAGGGGGGAAGTTGAGTTTTTTTCAAGATGCTTTAACTCGACCAGGATTTCCCCCTTTGGGTTTCTGTTGAAGGGAGTGAAGTGGTGATGGTCACGGAAGGACATGAAAGACCCACGTTCTTGCGGCAGAGCCCAGGGCTCTTTCATCTTCCTCAGCGTCCCGCCCAGGGCTGCGGGGGATTTGCAGTGATTTGCAGTGTCACAGTCCCGGGCTTTCTAGTTATGTGTGAGCCTTTTAAGAAGCCTGTACCAGGGAGGCTGGGATGGAAGCATATGCAGTGAAACCTTTTCTATCCAGTGTGAGGATTCAGCCGAAGGTCTTCACTTGAGCCAAACCAGAGCTTCCAAATCGATGAACGGTGGCATGGAGCTCAGGAACACCCCTTGCTGGGGACAGAGGGACAGTGCCATCTGAGCATTCACACTGTGGGAGTTGCATAAAAACAGCCTAAGAAGAGTAGAAAACAAAGGAGAAAAGGACTAAAGTTAATGGGTTGTATTCATTTTTTTAAATGGTCTCATTCCACACATGGGAATGTGTCTACCTATTTTATCTGTTCCTAATGGTGATACACGTATATATTTGACTTTTGGCTCTCAGGCTTGTGGGATAAGCATTTTCCACATTGCTCCATGGTTGAGGCAAACGTTTCCGATGGTTTTGCTCTATCCGGTAGAATGTTCATACCATAGTTCATTTAACCGCTTTCTAATCATGGAACCTTTAGGTTGTATTCGAGTTTTTCCTTGTAATAAGACTAATGAATATAGTTTCTTTGGGCTTATTTTCATAAAATTCATTTTAAAAAATCAGGACTACTGAGATGGAAAGTCTCCACATTGAAAGGGTTTGTGTTAAATGGCCCTGCAGAGGAGCACACCTGTTGCCCTGCCGGGGAGTTCCACAGTTTCGCTCACACTGGGTGCTACCTGGATTCTTTTCTAAGCAAATTGAACATTGTTTGGGAAGAAGAGATAAGAGCTTCCCTAGGGTTGTTTCTATTATAATATCCGTCAAGTTGGCAAAACATATAAATGAATTCTGGGAAGGAACTACATTTTTCACTGTTGACAAATAGCTGTCTTATTTAAGAAAAGGAGGTCTTAGGAGTTGCATGGCCTCCAACACGTAACAGATCTGAGGCACCTGCATCTGCCTGTCTGCCTCAAAGAATTATAGTGGCCACTGTATAATCAATGTGGAGAGGAGAGCCATATGGGTTAACAACCCCCAGGGAAGGCCCAGCCCGCCAGCTACTGCAGTGCCTGAAAGCCCAGTTAATGAAATGCAGGCCTCATGAAAAGCCGGGGTGTGGTATTCCTCAGCTCCACTAAAATGTAGCAAGTACAGTCCTACTCTTTAGCATGGCCGTACCTCCGAGTATGTAATATCATCGAGTGATACAGCGCAAACATGTTTGCAACCAAGAGAGGCCTCTAGGTAGAATCCTATGAAGAATCAAATGCTGGGAGAATACAATGGTTGAGACAAGGCTCCAGTTTATTTCAGGTTGTTGATGTGTGTGGCCAACTGGAAGAAAATGACCCCACTGGCCTGTGAGCCGGGCCTCTGTGAGCACCACATGAGAGAAGCTCACAGTCCCTTTTCTCCTGTGCGTGTGCACTTTGTCTACCTAGACAGAGTCACTGGCTTCACTCGCTGACTCCTGCATTTGTACCCGGCTCCATTTCATGTAGGTGCTCATCTACAATGGCCAACTGGACATCATCGTGGCAGCCCCCCTAACAGAGCGCTCCCTGATGACCATGCCTTGGAAAGGATCCCGGGAATACAAGAAGGCAGAAAGGAAAGTTTGGAAGATGTTTAAGTCTGATAAGGAAGTGGCCGGTTACGTGCGGCAAGTGGGTAACTTCCATCAGGTAGGAGCACGCGCTGGGCCCTTCGGCTTGTGGGAATGGGAGAGTGGGTTGAACACAAGGCCTGAAAACACCGATCAGGCATGGCTGGCCTCAAGCAGAGGCCCACGCTAGCCAAAATGTGGCCTCTTGCGGTCCTACTTTCCACAGGGGCAGAGTGGTCTGAGTTTCTGTTGACGTACACAAGGCCAAAGTGTAGGCATTGTCCAGCAGTCAAAAAGAGAATCCTCAGCCCCTAAACGCTGAATCATTAATAAGAGAATTAGTGTATTTGGGAACAAAAGGGGAGCTTGAACAAATTTCACGAGGAAAGGTCAATGTAATTGCCTCTGCCCCATCTGTGATCATATTTGTATATTATACATGGAGCCCAAGACAAAATCTCTCTACCTGATGCCCTTAGGGTGACCTTCCCTGTAGGGATCAGATATTACTCTTGGCCAAGCCTGTCCATCCCGCCTTTGTTTGTGGATCTCGGCTCCTCAGGACAAGGCTTCTCCAATGATTACATGACAGTTGCACTGTTTACCTCCAGAAAGTTTTTGGAGAAATTTGAAAGCTCCTCAGCAAGCATTTGTTTAGTCAAGAGAAGAAATTTAAGTGTTTTGGTCTGTGTTTGATTTTTATTTCTCTCAATTTTTTATTTGAGGCAACATGAGGACCTCAATTTTGGCTCCCTAGGTATTTGGGATTCTAAATGCTCGAGTTTTCCATTAGGCAAATCCATGCTCCAAACAGAAATTAATCAGACACATACTTCCTTGAAAGTACTTCAATTTGACGTAATAATAAATGAGCGTTCACAAAGAATTTCATAAGGGGCTACTGGGTTCCTTTTATGTTAGAAGAATTGATAGATTGAGTAAAATTATGGGTGTCCTAATGTAAAAAGTATAGATTTGCCTACCCTACTCCAGTCATTCTAGTCATTAAAAGCATGTGAGAAATTTAAATAGTGCCCAAAATGTTAACTACCTTGATGAACAAAAGAAACCGTTGAAAGACATATTTCTGGGCTCAGGTGAGAGGAATCGCTACATAGAAGAATGTACATAACAAAAGGAGAATTATAAATGATAAAAACCAAGATCGGGACAAGTGAGTGAAAATCATCTCTTTGGGGAAAGTTGTCATATTAACAGTTAGGCCATTAAGGGCAGACTGGAATGTTGAATGGCCAGGGAGCAATGGACACGTCCGCTGTCCCCATCTGCTCACTGCTTCTTGAGGAGGGTGGCAGCCGGCTTCTTTCACGGCTGCCTCCGCCACCTGTTAGTTTGTGTCCCCAGCCCAGCCTGTGAGCGCTGCCGTGCTTGGCATTGCACACGTGCCCCGTGCGGCTGGCTCTGTGCGTAGAGCAGCTGCTCAGGAGACCAGATTGTGGCTGCATGTGCCACAGAGGTGGACAAAGGGATTGCCTGCCGCTCAGAAATGTGTGACAAATATCACACAGTGCCCGCTGACCCTTCTCATGAATGCAAAACACCTTGAGAGCTGCAGTGGCACTCCCCTGGCTGCCAGAAACGGGCAACAAAAGGAACAAGGCCCACATATGTTTGTGATATGGAGGGTTTCACCATGCAGCATGTCACGTAGGTGATTTACAAATGTTGGCAGAGCTCCTGCCCCGACGGGTGGGGTGGTGGGTGGAGATGAGGGCAGAATGGAGGACGGAAGAAAGGCATCCTCTGTCAGGCTGGACTGAGGACACAGTTCAAAGGTCAAGCGGCTGATAATGAAAACAGCGGACCTTAGCCATGGACTTGCTTTTCAGCATGAGACACGCGGCACAGAAGCATGCATACGTGTCTGCCAAAAAAGAAACCGCCCTCCCTGCCAAACTCCACAGCTCTTAACCTCAAAATCGAAACCAAAGTAGACTTATTTTTGGATAGTTCCTTAAAATGCCCACTTAAAGGAGCGACAGCTCCCCACAGGGAGCAACAGGGTGCAGGGGAGAGGGAGTGGGCGTCCCCTGTATTCCCGGCAAGCGATGCCCAAGGAAACCAGGCAGCTGCAGCCAGCCTCAGAGGCCAGGTGAAGGGCAAAGGCAGGCTGTCGGCCCTCGCTGGACCTGGCCGAAAGGGAGCAAGCCTTTGGCATCTGTACCATTCTAATAACTGGACACGGCCTTGTCGTCTGAGGCAGTGGCCCTTTCTGAGCCTCAGTTTATTCATCTGTAAAATGCCAGGTTTGGACTGAGTTATTGCCAAAATAGCTTCTAAGAAATAACTGAAGTATCTACTTTTCAGTAATGCTCAGAGGGGCCTTTAGTGTTTATATTTATAGGTATAGATATACACACACACTATATATATATATATATATATATATATATATATATATATATATATATATATATATAATGTATACACACACACACACACACTAGGGGTCCAGTGCACAAAAATTTGTGCACTCAGGAGGTCCCTCAGCCCGACCTGTGCCCTCTCACAGTCTGGGACCCCTCAGGGGATGTCCACCTGCTGGCATGCCTGGCCAGCCCAGGTGAGGGGCTAATGGCTGTTTGCAGGCTGGCCAAGCCCCCCAGTGTGGACCCTCACCCCACTGGGGTATGGCAAGCCTTAGTGATGAGCTGAGGGCCGTTTTCAGGCTTTCAGGCTGCTCACAGCTCCCATTGACCCAAGGTCCCAGCGAGGCTGGCTGGAATCAGGTTTCTGGGGTTTATTTATTTTCTATAATTGAAATACTGCTGCTTTGAGCCGAGGTCTAGGCAGGTAAGGAAGCCTCCTGTTTGTTTCAGCTCCATGGTTTCTATAATTGAAACATTGTTACCGTGAGCAGAGGCTCAGCCAGACTAGGCAGGCAGTTGCAACAGAAGCCTACTGTTTACTCTAGCTCCATGGCTTCCGGCCTCCATCTTGGCTGGGTTAATTTGCACACAGCCGCTCTGATTGCCTGGTGGGCATGGCTTGGCTGGTGGGCGTTGCTTGGGGGTCCCAGAGAGATGGTTAATTTCCATATTACTGTTTTATTAGAGTAGATTATATATATATATCCCTCTACTAGTATTGACTCAGGTATGTGTTATGTATGTGTGTGTGTGTGTGTGTATATATATATATATAAATGTATATGCGTATGTGTGTATATGTACATGTGTGTATATGTACATATGTGTGTATGTCTGTGTGTATATATGTGTATGTTTGTGTGTGTAATCAATATATATTGACTTAATAGTGTTACAGGTAGATCAGAGGTCTAATCTTCTTTCTCCTTGGCTGGTGACAGCCCATGGCCATCACTGTCAAGGCCACTTTGCTGCTTCCTTTGGGGTTTTTCTCTGTCCTCCAAATGTCAGAGTTACTGTCACAATCTCTTTCGATGTTGTCATGGTCTTTGAAATGCAGGACATTTTGTTCTTACATCACTGAATCGTTATCTGAACCCCAGGGAAGTTTTGACTCCATGTTTAGGAATATAAATTTACTAGGGGCCCAGTGCACAAAATTTGTGCACTGGGGGGGGGGGGGTTTCTCAGCCCAGCCTGCCCCCTCTCACATATTGGGAGCCCTCAGGGAGTGTCCTACTGACAGCTTAGGCCTGCTCCCTGCCCTTGGGGAGCAGGCCTAAGTCGCAGTCTGGCCTCCCTTTGTGGGAGGCAACCAGGCTAATCAGTGGTGCCACCAGTCCCATCACCCCACTGCTGCAGCCACCAAGGTGTTTTCATCAACATGGACTCCAGTCCTTTCACCATGAAAAAATTACAACTTTCTTTAGGCATTTTCAAGATGTGTCTTTCATAGGTTATGACATTTTTTTCTTTCTATTTTTTTTATCCTCACCTGAGGATATGTTTCCATTGATTTTTAGAGAATGTAAAAGAGAAGGGAAAAACAGAGAGAAACATCATAGTGAGAGGAACACTTTGATTGGTTGCCTCCTGCATGAACCCTGACCTGGTCCCCAGCCAGGGAGGAGCTTGCAACCTAGGTACATGCCCTTGGTCAGAATTGAACCCACAACCTGTAGTCAGCAGGCTGAGGCATTATGCACTGAGCCAAACCAGCTAGGGCAGGATATCACATTTCTTAGCTCCCCAGCAGTGGACCTTCATTTTTTATTTTTTCCTCCAGGAGTGTGGTGGAAAAACCCTAGATCGCCTTTTTGGATTCTTATTACCCAAGTTACTTAAGAATATCACCAGTGGCATACAGGGAGCTTAGCCAAGGAGCAGTCAGAAAAGGTGTTTCCTCTGTAGTTCTCTCTGATCACTGGCTCCACCCCTGCCCCTCCAATCCCAGCTCCACCCCTTCCCAGGCCTGTAAGCTCTGGTTGAGGATACAGGCCTGGGCAGGGGACCCCCAAACCCCTGCAATCACTGGCTCTGCCCCTGCCCAGGCCTGCAGTCTCTGCCTGAGGCTGCAGGTCTGGGCAGAAGACCCCCCAAGCCCCTCCAATCGCCAGCTTTACAGAGCCCAGGCCTCTGCAATCACTGGCTATGATCCTGCCTCTTGCCATTGCCAGCTCTGCCCTTTCTCCACTGGCAGCCTCTGGCCAAGGCTGCAGGCCTGTGTAGGGGACCCCCAGACCCCTCTGATCGCGGGCTTCACCCTTGCCCCACTACAGCCTCTGGCCAAGGCTGCAGGCCTGGGCAGAGGACTCCCAGACCCCTGCATTGCCAGCTCCACCCATGCCCAGACACCTGGGGTTGAGGCTCCACTCCTGTTCCTCTGATCACCGACTCAGCCCCTGCCCAGGCCCTGAGATTGCTGGCTCCATCCCTGCCCCACTGCAGCCTCTGGCCAAGGCTGCAGGCCTGGGCCGGGGACCCCCAGACCCCTACTTTGCCGGCTCCACCAGTGCCCAGACCCCTATGATCATAGGTTCTGCCCTGCCACTCTGATCGCTGGCTCTGTGGAGCTCAAGCCCCTGTGATCTCTGGCCTTGCTCCTATCCAGGCCTGTGGTCTCTGGCCCAGGCTTAGGCCTGGATAGGGCACCCTCATATTTCTCCAATCACCAGCTCTGCTCCTGCCCCCTCCAATTACTGACTCCACCCTTGAGTAGCCTCTGGCTTGGGCAGGGGGGCCCCAGCCCCCTCTGATACCTGTTCTGCCCCTTGGGCCCCTGTCTCCCCCGCCACCTGCCTGGCTAACAGGCCTGACCACTTCAGTAGCAGGGCTGAGGTGGATTGGGCGGCGCCATCTTGTGGCTTTGGGTTGGCCATCTTCATGATTGAGTGACACCTAATTTGCATATTACTCTTTTATTAGATAGGATAATCAGAATATGAGCAACACTGATGACTTTCTTTAAGAACATTTTCCTAGAACAAATTTTATTAAGCTACATTTTCTGGCAAACGCATTGAAACCTTTACAATGCTTTTTTATTTTTATTTTACTGAAAATATTTTTATTGAAATTATTTCCCATATGAACATTGAAAGAAAAGGCACTGGTCAGTTTTCATTCTTATCCAGCCTCACTGGGCATAGCTTCTGATATTATGCCTTTAGCATACTATCCAACAAGTCTGTTTTCTCTGATTGTAGTTTAAGTCACTGTATTTTTATTTTGTTTTCATTATCAATATCAGTTCAGGCTATTCAGTGATTTCAGGATGGAACATCTCCGAGAGGTAACATTTTACAGCTGGAACGACCTTCAGATCTAATGTTCCGAATGGAGAAACAAAAGCCCAGAGGTTAAGGGGCTGCCCCAAAGTCTCCCACCCATTTCATGTCTGAGCTGACACCCCCACACCTTCTGGTTTCCAGTCCAGTGATTTTCTGCTTCTCAAGGATACCCACCTCCGGACTGACAGATTGGCAGCAATATGCTAATATATTTAAAATAGGACTCTGCATATGTTAGTTATGCCTGAGAAATAATATGTTTCACATCTAGGATTAGCTCTGAGGTCACATAGCTCACCTCCCATTGACAGAGTATCAGGGTTTTTAGAAAGTACTAGAGCTTAGTAGGTGGTAAGACCAGGTTCATGCACTGATAGGAAAAGTCATGACTTTATCTAGGAACTTGTGCTAAAAGAGCAGATGCTAAAATTGGCTCAGATGAGCAGAGAAAACACAGTGGATGGGCAGAACCTTGAGTATGAAAGAGTATTTGGGGCAGGGCACAGGCAGAGTGCATAACCCAGTTTCTAGCCTGGAGCCTGGGTAATAAAAGCTGGGAGAGAAAGTGGAAGGCGATGGTGGGGTCTGTGTGGTAGGCAAAGGGGTGAGTGTTTATTATAGACACTGGGCAGGGATTGAAGGTTGTTGGGGTTTTTCCCCAATTTTTTTTATTGTGGTAAAACACAACACATAAAATTTACCACCTCAACCATTTTTAAGTGTACAATTCGGTGGTATTACATATGTTTGTGGGCAACCGTCACCACCATTCATCACCTTGCTCCTGCACCACTGGGCCTTTGAGCCTGAGGGGGCAGTGGAGTGGGAAGGGGTGGAACTAGCCCACATGTGTGCCCTTGGGGCATGTAGGAGCTGGTGGTGGTCACAAAGTTGGGGTAGAGTGTTCGCAGTGGACAGTCTTTGGCAGTGCATCCAGTCCACATGGAATCACTTGTCCCCTAAAAGCAAGAGGGTGCCTCCAGGGAGGAGGAGGATGGGGAAAGCATGTTGTGCAGACAGAAAGCATAACTCTAGCTTCCCAGCTGTGCTTTCCTAAAACGAACATGGTCTTTATTGCGCTTCTTCGACTACATACAATTAAAAGACTAACCATGGTGCTGTGAGTGGAAGGATTTGAGGGTTTCCTTGGATAATCCACAGAGAGCTGGCCACCTACCTTTCTTGAATTTCCTGCTGACAGTTCATTTTTTTTTTCAAAAAAATTTTAAACAGCTTTGGGAGCATTATGAACTATTTCTGAAGGAAATAACAGTTCCAGGCTGAAGCAGGGGATTTCCCAGGGGTGAGGACGACGGAGCCCCTAGCGCTAGGACCCTTGCATGCACGACTCTGGAGACCAGGTTCTGTGAAGCAGGTCTAATTTTATTGAGGAAGTACAGAGTATTTATAGGTGGAGGTGGCCAACCATGGAACATCTTCTTAGGGAGCCAATGAGCGTAAAGATTAGGGTACTGTGTACGTGGCTCTGGGAGGGGCTCAGGCGGGCGTTGCCATCTTCCTGGTTTGCCAGAAAGATCTGAACTGCTGGAGTGTGCTCACAGCATTGCATCAGCCACTGCACCAAGATAAACCTCCTGTGCTCTACCTACACCAGGAAGGTCTTCACCACGTTCTTGATTGCATTGACAAACTCAGAGTAAGCAACGGGCAATAAATGTGACTGGCTGAGAGGGAGTGAGCATTGAAGACACTATGTAATGGAGGAAAGTCACTGCTAGACAGATTCGAGACAATGATTACCAAATGCAGCTAATTCCCTGAGAAAATGTTGTGGCATTGTCACAGAAACTGTTCAACAGGATCTTCATCTCTCTCCCAGCCCCGTTCCCTTCCACAAAGAGGGAAGTCCTGATTCATGGGTTCTTTGTCTCCATCTTTTAGACCTTTTAGACCTTTAGACTTTTAGGAAAGTTCTTCTGTCCTTTTATAGGAATCAGTCTGTGGCCAGAAAAGCCAGAACATAGCAATCAACCCACATTCCACATCCTCAAAAGCAAAACCTCCTAGATCTCATGGCAGTCACAGGTGGGGTTCTCCAGAAGCAAACACTGAGGCCAAGTTTGGGATACAAGTTGTTTATTAGGAAGTGACACGTGTGAAAGGAAGGGGTGGGAAGTCCAGCTGTGGCACAGGCCATATAAACCTTGGTCAACCTGCAGAGAACTCCAGAGAGAGTCTTTTCTGTCAGTATTCCACATCAGGCCCAAATGACCAGGCCTTTCTATCCCCACCTTACTCAGTCACCAAATGTGGGCCTCATCTTAGGAAAGATGACCCTGAAGGGGCTGGGCAGCTGGAGGCTTTCTGTTGACCGGACTCCCTGAAGCTGGGCAGCAAGTGCATCTTTGTAGGAGGATCCGATGGTGGATCTCTATGTCTATCACAACGGCCACCCAACTCTCAGGAGCAGGGGGTTTACCTAGAACTACATGGGGTATTGGTCTCCTTTTGTCAATATTAGGTAAACTTTCACCTAAGCTCTCAGTGTAATCGCGTCTTCTATCTGCTTTAGAAAGATGTATCCAGCCTTGCTTTTCAGTTTATGTCAAGATTCCAAGATAGGAACATCAGATCTTTCAAGAAAAGAATATAGCATTGTCAGTTTTTTGTTTTTTTTTTTAGTTTATTATGGAATAAGAAGTCACACCAAAATGTAGTGACTTAAACACAGTAATGTATTATTCCTCACAATGATACGGGGGGAATGGGCTCAGCCAGATGGTTCTTCTGATTCAGATGATGCAGATTGAGGTCGCACATACAAATGCATTCAGCTGAGAGTTTGGTGAAAGCTAGGCTATCCAAGATGGTCTCCTCTCCTCCAGGGCTCTATCCAGATGGCCTCTAACCATGCAGTGTCCTGGCCTGGCCTTCACAGCATGATGGCTGATGCACCAAATTGAGAAGCAAATGATGCCGGTCCTTGTAAAGTCAGGGCTCCAAAGTCCATTGCATTCTCTGGGTCAAAGCAAATCACGGAGCAAGGCCAGATTCATTTGGTGGGAAGAATAGCAAAGAATGTTGAACTAAAGTGGTGTGTCTCAACCCTTACAAGTACAAATCCCCAGGCCCTGTCTCCAGTTATTCTGACTTTATTGGTCTGAGGTGGGACCTGAGCAACAGTATTTGTCTTAGGGAATTCTAATACATAGCTTTGTCCTTTATATGTGCTTTGTCCCTTTATTGTTACTAAAATGGCCTTCATCTTGCAGGAACCCTGTGTGGCTTATGTTTGGATAAACTTCCGCTCTGATACCTAGTGTGTTTTCTAAACCCTGACCTATGATATTTACTTCCAGGCCCAACCAGAAACCTGAGAACATAGTTTTACTCTTAACAAACCAGCCATTGAGCAGAAGCATCGCATTTAGCCAAGTGCCCCCTAGTCCACAGTGTCTGCTGGTGTGGCGCTGCTTCTCTGAAATCTTCAGCCAAGACCTGAAGTCAAATTTCAGACCACAGTCTCCACCATGCATTGTAGGTTTACAAGTGGACTTTGTTCTCTCAAAACACGGACAGACCGTAGGTAATTCAGACTTGTAGAAAAACTATTTCATTCATTCAAAACATTAGCTTCTTTTTCCCAGCCGAGTTTTTGCCCTGTACTGAAACAACATGGTCCTCGCATGCAACGTCTTTAGGTAGCAGTGCGTGTGTTTCCAACACAGACACCATTAGACCAAGCATGATCTACTGTAAACACCATCCTCACAGGTCCTCAGCAACATGTGGCCCACCAGTCACAGTGAACGTGTTCCTGGATATTATGTCCCTATTCTTTGTTCCTGGATATTAATTTTTGGTCACATGCTATCATGGATGGATACAGCTAATTCTATGTCAAAGCAAGAATTCAAATGCATGGATTAGACTGAAGCCTTATCAGGAATAAGCTTAGCACTTCCGGGAGGTGATCGTCAGGTTATTGAAGAGGGATTCTTAACCTGGGTTCAGGCCTGTGCTTAGGATTCAAGGGGTCAGTGAACTCAGATGGGGAAAAATATTGCAGCTTTATTTGTACTAACCTCTAACCAAAACAGCATTTCCTTCCATTATGAATTTTAAAATTTAGCATTTCCTGCCATTATGAGTGTAGGCAGCAAACCACAGCGGTATTGGCAATGCCTTTGACTTAGTCACCAATAGAAAGCAGAAGCATTTCCGTATCAAATACATATGCTGTTGCAAATACCTTGAAACAATGTTTATTGCCATCGCTACTTTAAAATTATAGTAGTTATCAGACCCATTGGTAGTTCTTATTGAATATGTTCATATAGAAATATGTATATTAATATATTCACAAATTTGTTTCTTGTTAGATTGATAATTTCAATGTAATGGCTTCATATGTGGTCTATTTTATTACATACTAGAGGCCCAGTGCACAGATTCATGCACTGGTGGGGTCCCTCAGCCTGGCCTGCACCCTCTTGCAATCTGGGACCCTCAGGGGATGTCAGACTGCCAGTTTTGGCCTGATCCCCACAGGCCAGGCCAAGGGACCCCCCACCAGTGCACAAATTCGTGCACTGGGCCTCTAGTATGCATATAAGATCTTTGGTTAATCTCTTCCTCCCTCTCCCCTTTCCCTCTGAGATTCATCAGTCTGTTCCATGTTTCCATGCCTGTGTGTTGAGTGTCTGCCCCCTGGTGGTCAGTGCACATCATAGCTACCAGTCAAATGGTTGAATGGTCGCTTAGGCTTTTATATAGATAGATATTTGTATAATATACATATTACACTATATACAATACATTTTAATTAGACTATTTGAATTATTAAAAATAATGTATAGACCCTCACCAAACCAAACCCCAGACCACCTTTGGTGACTCCAGATAGAGAAGTTGTGAGCTTAGCTATCAAGTAGACTTGAATTTTATTTCTAATGTATTTCAATGGCAACTCCAACTACTTCTACTATCACCATACTCCAGTGACCTTGTATATAGGAATTAGGGCTAGATACTGTGCTAGACCTGGTTTCCCTCCTTGTTATACCACTTATTAGTTCTATGACCTTGGGCAAATTACTAAACCTTGCCAGGAGATTCCTCATCTGTGGGGTTGGGATAATATTAACGCCTACTTCTCTCACGGAAGGATTGATTATTAGGATTAATTGAAAGAATGCTTATACATTACTTGATACTCTACCTGGCACCTAGTAAGCAAGAAATATTTATTCTTACAGCCTTTAACGATGTCCAGCATTAATCTGTTTTCACAGGGCAAGCAGGTCTTCCCCTAAGAAGGCCCTTAATAGATATTGTGTTTTAAAGGCTCAGATGATGAAATGGACCAAATGTTTTTACCAGAAAAGCTTCACTATAATAAGGAAACTCTTGATGAGAAATGGAAGAAAGGGAGAGGGCTGTGAGGGATTCTACATTTTGCTCCTTGGCAGTCTAACGATAGTACATAGACGTGGCTCCATCAAGTAGTGAGATGTTTCTAAAGCACTGAGTTCCTTCTAGTTGGACAATAATCTGCACCATCCCTGTTGACAATAAATGGAGCACCCAGCCCTTTTGGTTTCGTTTTCCCATGTGGACTTAGCTTCTAACATATGGAAACAGAGAAGAGGAGGAATATGGAGTTTAGATTAGAGAGTAAAAAACAACCCAGAAAAAAAAAACACAACACAGTAAAATATTTGGCAACTTGCTCTTCTGCTGTCCAGCATGGAGATGTGGGTGTTTGTTTTTGTTCCTAACATTTATTTTTTTATGCGGCAACCGGAGTCCCAAGGTTTAGGTTCTGGCAGCAGCTCTGTCTCCTTGGAGCTGCTTTCCAGAAGGGGACTTCCCAGGGTTGCCTTTGTTTCCATTCAGTTGCTTCTCTATCTCCTCCCGCTTCGTGTTTAGACTGACGGCCCGTCTCATCATCTCCGGGCTGAGCAGAAGAAAACAGCAGAGCAGAGAACATGTTAAATTTCTTAAAGATTTATGTTTTTGTGAGTTGGCAGCATCAGTAGGTGGTTTTTCTTTCCTTATGCATGCGTTTAAGCATAACCAATGGACACAAAACACTGGGGGGAAGGGAGGCTGGGGGAAGGGCAGGGGGAAAAAAAGACATATGTACTAATCTTTGTAATACTTTATGTAATAAAAATATATATATTTAAAAAATAAAAAAATAAAAATTGAATAATAGCCAAATAATATGTATAATATTTGTGTAAAAGTAAGAAACAGTGGAAAATGAACACCCTTACACTTAGCCAGCTAGTTTAAGAAATGCAACATTATCATGAGTTTACCCTCCTCAATCCCACCCCATGTCCTCGCTGTCCTAGATTTTGTTTTCACCATCCTTTTCCCCTTTTAAAAAATTAATAGTTTTACTACAGATATGCATCTCCATAAACAGATGTATCTCCATAAGCAATGTTTTACTTTTCATGTTTAATTTTAGAGAAAGCGATTGCGCTGTGCATATTTTGCAATAACATACTTTTGCCATCCAATGCTTTGTGAGATTCACCCATATTGATATGGGCAGTTGTGCCTCATCCTTTTTCATCGCTGCATAGTATTCTATTGTGTGCTTATATTCTCTGTCCATTCCATTGCTACTGGACATTTATGTTGTTTCCAGTTTTCTGCAAATACAAATTTTGCTGCTGTGAACATTCTTGCACATCTCCTTGTGTCCTGTGTGTAAGAGTTTCTGTAAAAATATTGCCTGGTGCCCTAACTGGTTTGGCTCAGGGGATAGAGTGTCAATCTATGGATTGAAGGGTCCTGTGTTAGATTCCGGTCAAGGGCATGTACCTTGGTTGCGGGCACATTCCCAGTAGTGGGTGTGCAGAAGGCAGCTGATCGATGTTTCTCTCTCATCGATGTTACTAACTCTCTATCCCTTGCCCTTCCTCTCTGTAAAAAATCAATAAAATGTATTTTTTTAAAAAGAATATTGCCTAGAGGTGGAATTGATGAGTTTATAGGATTTGAGCATCTTCAACTGCAGAAGAGAACGCCAACTTGTTTTCCAAGTTGATGTACTCTTGCTAGTAATGTGTAAGGATTCTGGTTATCCCACTGTATCATCAAGTCTTGGACTTGTCTCTAGTCATCTTTCCCTTGGGCTTCAGTTGAAGAGGGGATTAATGTCCTTCCATGTCTAATACTGATGCTTTGCCTTCTTCTTCTCTTGCTGTCTTTCCTGTCTTCTTCTCTGGCTACCATCAGACTGAAACTAGCATCCAGGCACAGGGACAGCGTGCAGTGAACATGTCATGTCTAAGTGTTGGCGCTGCTTTGGTTTTGCAGAGGCATTTTCCTCTCAGGATGTCCTGAGCTGAGGTTGGCTACCAAAACATCTAGCTCAAAAAAACAATCAGAAATGTATTCTTTTGGCATCGTTTTCCATCCACTCACCCACAGTGGCTCAGTATAAGATAAAATAGACAGATTTCAACTCACGTCGTGGACTTGCAGGCAAGCCCCAGACCGTCTGGGAGAAGGACCTGAATATTTTCCCGACACAGCACAAGGCCCCCCCCCACTTTCATTATTTCCCCATTAACACAACAAGGAAGGGAAGTTATTTAGAAGTTGCTTTGCTATGAGTCTTACCAGAAAATTAAGAAAAATTATAATTGGCAAATATTACTCACGCAGCCCCTTAGCTAGCATTTCTCACATCTGCTTTCCAATAGCCTTCTCATTGCCATGGCTTGATTCTCCCAGTACTCAACACAGAAACCACACAGAATTACTTAACAAGAAAAACACTGATTTTATACAGCATTTTGGAGACGCTAGAAAAATGATGGCTACCCCACATTATAAATTTTAAAACGAAACAGTTTCTCCCTGTGGTGTTTTAAGAAAAGGCAGAAGTTTTAAGAGTGGCTATTGAACAACCCTCTAAATATGTGTTTTAAGTTGTTGTTTAAATGTCCTGCCTTTTACAAGGGCCTCCATAGCTGGTCTTAACTAGTCTCCCTCCTCTCCAATCTCCCCTTCTCTCTGTGCTTTCTCCGAAGAGCAAGTCTGGGCCTGTTTTCCCCTCGTTTCAAACCTCTCGCTGACTCTGCTACCTGCAGAGTCAAGTCCAAGCTCTTTACTGGAATAGGGACTCGGCTTCCTTCCCCAACCTGACCGCTCACTCTCCCTTTTTCCCTATTAGAATTTTAAAAAAGAAAACAAAACACCCTCTAATTTTCCAAACTCCCCCTGCTGTTTTGTCAGCCAGCAGTTTCCATGGGATGCCCTCCCTCTTCCTCATAAGGCCCTTGCTACTCGTCCAACGGACGGCCTGGCAGCCTCCATGTGCCTTTCAAAGCTAAGCTGCAGCGTCACCTGTGGAAAGCCCTCCTCCGAGAATGCCTCCCTGCCCTCTCTGGGTCACCTTCCCACTGCAGGGACCACACGGGGGTTCCTGTTAACTCTGTAGTCACCTTCCTCCCCTGGTTCACGCTGAGCTCCTTGAGGACAGGAATGACGTATGCTTTCTGTTGGTAGCAAGCCCTTAGCACAGATCCTGGCACTCAGTAAATGTTCAGCGAGTTAGAGGTAAAAGGAAACTGGCCCCTGCCTCATGCTTACCCCTTCTCGTGTGTGTGTGTGTGTGTGTGTGTCAGAGGCAGTAGCAAGAGCCCCGCACGCGCTCTGGTGCTCTGACTGGCTGTGAGTATCTCTGAGTCCATGTCTTCTTCTAAATTCTCCCGTCTGTCTATGCCAGGGCTGGTTCCTGCTTGAACCCTGCCCACTGTACTAACTATTGGGAACTTAGTCCAAGTTCCTCCTTTATCTGCTGCTCACTAGACAGCAGGTGTGGGGTCCAAGCCCCTCTGTCTGGGGCTGGACCCCCTAAGACATGGGGTCTTAGATGGAGAAGCCATGTGAGGTTGTGCGTGTATAAGAATGAGTCTTTATTGCTGAAGCCAGTGGCCATATAGCCATCAGACAAGAACATCCTCACAGCAAAGTCCATAGAGGCAGGCAGCCGGACACTGGTTGGTGAACATATATCTCTCCCATAAAGCAGCAGCAGTCTCTGTACCCACAACTATTATCTGGGCAGCCACACGCTGCCTCCTAGACTCACCACCTCACATCATAGCGGTACCTGAGCTCTCCGACTTAGCAACTTCCCCTGTCTCTCCTGCCCAGCGGCTCTCTCTAGCAGACTTCTTCACAAACTCCATCCTCAGCTGACTCCAGCTAACTAGCTGGTCAGTAACTTACTTTTACACTATTTAGACAAAGATGGCTTCGTGCCAATAGTTATATAATCGTATTGGCTACTGAAAGGCACAGTGTACCGTGTGTCCTTGCACTCGTTCATGGTATCTTGGCCTGATCAGGAATCCCAGACTCAGAGTCCTTAAACATCTCGCTTAGGCACATGCCCAGAGCGGCCTCTGGCCATTCTGGTGTATTGATAACAAGGCCTCTGTGCTCCCACTGGCCCTGACTATGCGGGGACCTGGCATGGTTCCCACAGTGTGTGTGTGTGCATGTGTGTGTACTACAATTCTCAAGGAATGCTATTGTCACTCCCCAATTGTACCCACCACAGTGTCTTCTAGGAAACAGACTAGACGTGCGGAGGTAATGAATAGTTCAAAACAATCTGCCCTGAGCCACAGGATGCACTGCTGAAGTCAGCTGAAGACTATTTCCTTTCTGTGTGACATAGGGCGAGTGAAGGGGAGCATCCTGGGAAACCAATTTGTGGAAGGTGGTGTAAAAGTTTCATTGTCTCAGGGGCTGACTGCAGTGTCATCTCCTTTTAAAATATTGAATCCTTGGTATTTGATTTATTTTTTTTTCCTTAAAAAAGGACACAGCTTGCTTCCTGAAAACAAAGGAAATAAACAATAGCAACTCCCAATTTTGCTCTGATTATTTGCCAAGAGTCCTCTTGGTTTATGTGGTTCTTTTTCATTAGAGAGGACTTATTAGCATAAAAAGAATGCTTCTAAATTAAGCTACCCAAATATGCACTTAGCTAATTCTCAAGGAGCTAATTTATTGTATTATTTAAAACATAAATTGGATAGCAGATCTATTTACTGAGGTATAGCTTCTGGGCAATGATGCATAATCTTCTTAGGCATTGAGTGGTTTTTAATACTCTATTGAAATTTCACAGAGAACCATTTCATTATGGGAAGTGAATAAATACGAAGAAGTTTCACATCTAAAGTATTATCCACACATGGAGGATGGGCTTTAAAAATTAATACTATTTGGGAACAAAGAAGGAATTGGGTTTGCTTTTTAAACAGTGACCTTTTCTGTTGTTTAATTTAAGGGAGTGTAGCCAGAGTCACGAAATTGCTTGTCGGGATGTTAAACAGAGCCAGGGAGTTAACCAAGTGGAGGATGGAGTGGGGTAGAGAAATGGACAGGGGGACGAAACAAAATAAAGGTATATTAAGACTGTCTTATTGTCCCCTGGACTAAGGGCCCCGTTTTGCTTTGAGACATCTTTGCTTTGGTAATAAAAACTGTGTACCTTGTTTTCTTCCAAGTCCCAGTAATGGCATCATGAAGATGCTGTGCGCTTTGGTATGTTCTGTATCTGAAATTCCGGGAAGCTGTGGACATTTGCAGGTCCGGGGGGCCCTTGGGCTGTGGGTCAGGAGCATTGACCCAAACAGACCCGTTCTGGACGGTCTCAAGGGTTCTGACACCAGCGGAGGTTCAGGTGAACCCAGGGGTGTGGCCTTAACATGACTCCTGCCAGTTTCACTGGAACTAAGTGGGGTCGCAGGGTTGGACAAAGGTGACAGGGCCTTCTCACCTTCCTGCGGGTATTTGTGACCCGGCCCGTCTGATTTCTGAAGTGTCAGAGACATTTCAGCCTATGAATGCCGATTGTAAAGCTCGATACTGACGCACGGTCATTAATTTACCCATATGGGTGGATGTTTCTTTGATCTACTTTGAGAAAGAGGAAGAATGCCCAAATATTTCATCTTTCCCCAGTAGAGCCAAAACATCAGAGAACCAGTGGCCTGAGGGTGAACAGTGTTGGGAGGGCGGAGAGATGCTGATCTGTAGTGGTTATCAGTTTCCCTGGTGGGAATACTCTCACCACGGCTGGGTTCACGCTACCAAAGTGACATCCTGGCTGCGGAGCGGGGCAGCGATGTGCACAGGTGCAAGAGCCCAGCACTCCCCTGCAAGGCAACCTGCCATGTTTGGGGGAGACACCGTGTTAGCAGGCTGGCTGGCTCTCGCTTCCATGGTCCCCAGAAGTGGTGAGTGAGTCAGGCTCTCAGTCCTCAGAACACTGCCGGTTAGAGCATTCCCTGCCGCCCCTCTGCCCTCTCCTCCCACTCAGTCTATCCTCAAAGGAAAACTACAAATGCAGATTGTGAAGCCAGATACTGAGGAGGGGTCATTAATGACCTGGATGGTGCTTTTTCTCCTCTTGTGGCTGTCAAATATAAAACGGGACATAGAGGAAGTGGAGTTTCTATTACTTTTTAATTGCATCAAATCCTTTTGTTGTTAAGTGGGTTCTTAAAAGGGAAAAAAGACAGAACAGCTTTCTCTCATTCTGCTAAGACAAGTAAGGTCTTGCTCGCTTGACATTTCTGTGTGGAGAGAAGAGGGCGTTTGGCATTGAATGTGGCGGAAGGGGGTGGAGGGAAAGAATGGGGCAGATCCTGGTGTTGGCAGACTTAGTGCTAAAACTCACTCTCGGTAGTTAAGTCCAGTCTATTGACAGAGGCTGGAGCTCATGTTCAAGCTGCTTTCTTACTGTCACTGGGACCTTGCCCACAGGAAGGAGGGGCTCATTGTATGGAAATGAAAGAGGCCTGGAAGAGAAATACCCCCCTCCTGAGAAATATCTTATAATTCTTTCTTTCTGAAAATGTATAGTAATGCATTTTGTAGTTATTACTATCTCTATATATAAAAGGCTAATATGAAAAGTGTTCCCTTGGGAGTTTGACTGGGAGAACAGGAGTTCAATGGCTTGCTGTGACGTGCACTGACCATCAGGGAAAGGTGTGGAACATGGTGGGCAATCAGCAATGGCAGGCGGGGTGCTGAGGGAGTGAGGGAAAGAGGAGGCAGGGAGACAAGGAGATGGGGAACCTGATCAGCGCTGATGGCTGGCCAGGCCTAGGGACCCTACCCATGCATGGATTTTGTGCACTGGGCCTCTAGTTGTAACATATGCTCTTCTTCCACTCTTAAAAGGAAAACTATTCCTTTGACCATAAGGTCAATAGTAGCATGAAGATCATTGCTTGAGTGCTTATTATTTGTCTATATGGCACGTGATTCAAGCTTAAGCCATATCTGTGGGCTGAATGCCATGTGGCATCCTATATGCATTCTCTCTTTGAATCCTCACAAAAAGTTAAATATCCTTAGAGTGACCAACCATCCTGGCTTGCCTGGCACTGAGACGCCTGGGTTTCCAGAAGCCCCTCAATCCTAGGCAAACTGGAACAACTGGTCACCCATATTTTAACGTCATTTTACAGATGAGAAAGTAGAGGCGGTTAAGTCCCTGGCGAAAGTCATAGAGCTGGGCTGAAACCCAGACTGCTGGACCCTGGGCTTGTGGTCTTCACCAGCAGGCATGCTCTTCTGCAGTGGGTTGGTATGACCCACGCTATTGTGACATAGGCAGAAGTGGAAATCCTAAATCACAATATTGTTGCAACTGATTAAGCAAGACGGTGCCTCTGGGAGGCCCTTTGGGAACCTTGAAGCAATACCAAGCATAACTGTTAACTACTCTAAGAATGTCTACCGCTGCAAGGACCACATCTAGGTGAGCGAAAGCAGCCTTCCCCTCCACCCCCCCCCCCCCCATTTAATGATCACTTGCTACACTAGAGGTATAGAGTTGTAAATCTCAGGAGTTATCCCTGGGTGTCATGGGAGTAACTGTGAGCCTTGATTTCTGCTTTGTTTTCGTGTATTTTTTTAAGTGACTTGCCTCATTCTTTGTTGAGAGGTGGCTGCTAACAAGCTTTGGCTTGTTTTTAATTCTTTCCAGGTACCTTTACATTTTAGTATGTCTTTTATTTGAGTGCATATGTATTTTATTTCTACATATGGGTAGTTTCTGAAAGCTAACAGGTAAGATTTCATAAATGTGCAATGGAATAAAAAATAGCAAAAGAATTTACTGTAAGTCAGAAGCCAAACAAACAAGGTTCTCTTGTGTCTCCATTGTTCCATCATGACAAACAAGAAGTATAAATCTATCCTGTCACCTCCCTCCTTAGCCTGCATCTCCCAGGGGCTTCTTTTCTTCTGTCTTGGTCAATGTCAACATCCCTTGAGGAAAAAACCTGAAGTGGGGAGCATGTGTGTGTGGCTTAGGGGGGCTGCTTTCACTTCAGCTTTATATATAATTAATCACTCATTTCACTGCTTCCACCTCAACATCCCTCTTTTCCTCCCCCTTCTCATCACCTGTGCTATGAACCTACATCACTTCTCACCTGAACAGCTAGTCGTCTCACTTGCCTCAGTATCATTTCATTCCTCAGTACATGCTCAGTCATCTTTCCAGAATGCAAATCTGAGCATGTCCCTAGCTGGACCATATATCACCCTCTGGGAGAGTAAATCCATAAAGACAGAAGGCTGAGCAGTGACTGCCAGGTACTGGCAGGGATAGGGGAGAGGGAGCGATGGCTAATGGTAATGGGGCCTCCTTTGTGATGAAAACATTCTGCAGCTAGATAGTGGTGACGGCTGCACAGCATTGAGAACGCACTAAATGCTACTGACTTGTTCGCTGTAAAATGCTTAGAAGGGTAATTTTACTTTATGTCCTCAGTGCTTTAACACACACATACACACACACATCCTACCAGATAAGGTCGATGCATCTCAGCAGCATGTCTTCCTCCTGTTCATCCTCCCTCTGTTTTCCCTCTATACCTTCATAAATGGAACCATTTGCAGGTTAAGGCATGGGCACGTGCCAGGAGTTCTGCGCCCCAATGCTTGCACACACAGTTTCCTCTATCTGCGATGCTCCCCTTCCCTCAGCCACTCTCCACAATCTGTCCAGTGATCTGTTTCCTCCAAGACTCCCATGCATGCCCCGGCCATCCACATCCACACGCCCACTGGGAATTCCCCTCAATATTTTGTCCCCTAAAAAGGCACGACTGGGAAATCCTTTACTGCCGAGTCCATGTTTCCAGTTCCAGGTGGAATTGTACAATTTTCTAAAACACTAAGTGAGTTGAGGTTTTAACGTGTTTTATGGAACCCTTTTAAAATCCATGACATGTTTGTGACCCCTGGAACATCTGGAACACATGAGTCCGGCGGTTTTGGCTCCAGTGTGGAAACAGCCCAGACACACAGTTTCTGGTGATGAGGCCATTTCCATCCAGGGAGCCTTGAGATTAATCTTGTCACATTTAAATAGGTGATCACAGCCCTGTCACATCTTGTTGCACACCTTAAAAACTGTGGTATGGCCTGTGCCCTCAATCTGTGAGTGGGGAGCAGCGTGGTGGAAAACAACAGAGGGGCTATTTGTCAGCACATGTACATTTATTCCTGAGGCTAATGTCAGCAGCATGCTGGCTGTGAGTCTGCTGGAGGGCATCCTTTGAGAATCTGTGGTGAGTGAAAAAGCCTTTGTTCCTGCAATAGCTTTCCTTTCCCATCTTAACGACACTATTTTTTTTATGGTGTTTTGTCATTCCACATGGCAGCTCAGCACTGGACTGGGGTCAGGCAGGTCTCTGAGAATAAGAATTATAATACCCAGCTGTGTTGTCCCTTCCTGACCACATGATTATCATGGACATGGTGTGTGTGTGACTGTTTGTGTGTGTGTGTGTGTGTGTGTTAGTACCAGGAGAGCAGACCATCAGGAAGAAATAAAGTGAGGTCATGTGTAGGTGTTAAACTTCTGTTTGTAGTCTCCCATGAAGTAAATAGAGAATTGCCTGATCTGTCACAGGATGGACATGGTACTTCTAAACAGTAGTTCTCACAGAGGAGTCTCTGACGGACAGCATCAGCATTCCCTTGGAATTGTTGGAGATGCACAGATGTAGGCCTCGCCCCGCCCTTCAGAATTGGACCCTTGACATGCAGGGCCTAGCAGTCCACTCTACCAACTCAGGTGTTTTTATGCACGTCCAAGTTTTAAAAAAATTCCTTCAACCAAGATTGTTGACGCCAACGTGGGAAGACAACATTCTAGGGTAGTTGATACAAGTATTTTGATGCTGCATTTTGAATAAGGATAGTTGTCGGGAGAATAATGACAGTGACTGTTATTTCCCGAGTGTCTTCCCCAGGCCGCGGTGGACTCAGTGTCCCAGGGACATGATTCCATTCATTCTCACACAGTTCACAGCTGTCCCCCGCAATTGTGATACTTCTTTTCCTGTCGTACAAAGAAATTGAGGCTTAGAGGGGTTCCGTTACTTGCTGTGCCTGGAGTCACGTTCCTAACCCTCACTCCCACGAGCCTGGCCTTACCACACTGTGCTGTCCCCATTAGCGGCAGGCTGGCCCTGGGCACAGAATGGCCTTAGCTCTGGGGTATTCCGTTTATTGCTGTTCTGGACCACAGCCGCCAAACTCATTTCCAGTTGAAGCAGCTGGCTTTTGTCACAAACATGACTTCATTAAGTGTCCTCTGCTGAGCTGAAGTTGCATAAAAATCCCTCATCGGATTCCTGCCAAGGCCAGAGATTTGGATGGGAATTTACAGGAAGAGAACTGTACCCTGAGCATGTGGGGGCAGGGCGGGTTTTCCTTTAGAGTCATGTGCAGGGGCCCTTGTCACACATCTGTTTACTTTTCCGTCTGTGACAGAGTGGGACATGGTGGGTTTCCAGACGCAAGCCTGAGCCTGTGTGGTAGGTGGGCCCCACTGTGGCTCCTGCAGGGCACAGCGCATCCCTGATGGAGTGTCACCTAAAGCAGGCATTCCCAATAGCATAGGAGGAGTAGGTGCTATCTCATGTCTGTAGTGGTGGTCTCCTCGCCTCACCTGCCTCAGCGGGCTGTTGAGAAGTGGGTGAAATGCTCTGTGACTAAGCTGTAAAGTTTGGCCCAAGAGTAAGGAACTATGGTACCAGTACAACGATTTGATTTAAAACACTGGTGTTTGCATCAGAAGCCAGGATTCTAGCTAATTCTCTCACTTGTAATTGTGTGGCTCAGACAAACCACCTAATAGCTCCAAGTAGCTCAGCCACCTCCTTGGCTGAGCTGTGTGAATGCCGGTGTGAATGCCGGTATGAATGCGCTCTCATCATTTGTGGGTGCACAGCTTGCAGGGCTGCAAAGTGTTAATTTGTCCAGCCATGTGATCCCTCTTACCTCACAGCAAGCGTGTGTGGAAGGTGATGGTTGGGGAGTTTCATATCATAAATGCACTATGTAATATATGTGCACTGTTTTCTGCCTCAGTTCCCTCCAGGCTGGAGCAGGCAAAACGAGCCCAGCCCTTTCGGAAGGGCCTTGTCAAAGTGATTTTTAATTGCTGGGTGTGATTCAACAGCTAGAAGTTCCTGGTGTGATGCGTGTACTGTGTGTGTTCACTCCCTCCATCCACTGCTAACCCCTGTGTCCTCCACGTGCCACCAGACAGCACAGGGAGGTCGGGCTCTCCTGCATGTGGCCTCCTTTCACGCAGTGTCAGCCCTTTCCTATTGGGACCTGACACATGAAGGCCTCCCTGTCCTCTACTTGGGACATTTGCTGAACCTCAAGGCTTTCTGAGTGAAGAAACTGTCCCCCCTTTTGTCAGTGGGGAGCCCAGCATAAGGGTGGACCCTCTGTCGGTCCATGTGTGGGTCTGAATTCACCTCAACTAGATGTTTGAAGAATGTTTTTTACATCCTGAGGGCTCACAGGTGTGCACTGTTATCCAAACGGGGTGAGCCTACACTTACGACTAGTGCATGCTATTGTGTGTTTATATTGCACACACTTTGGGAGAAAGCGTACTGATACCTACAGTTGACTTTGAGATGTGTCAAAAAATAAGGTGGATCCATACATAAACAGTGGGATCCCTATGCGAGAAAATGAGTAATGTGGCTGTTAATGACAGAATCTAAATGGTGCATATGTGGAAGTCTTTCAAATTTGTGTATGTTTAAAAATTTTTTTCATAATCAAATGTTGGGGGGAAAAGAATGTTCTAACTCTATGCTGCTCCCAAAAATGGCCTGTTAAAATTTCAGGTGGCAAGGATTTTTTTTCTTTACTTTGTTTGGATAATGACAACGCCCCCTTTATTAATGGTAAAGGCTAATGGGGAAGGTACAGCTCAGTGTGAGGGTCAAGCGGACCAGAGCATTGAAAGGTGGAAGTGGGCACATTTCTCCACCCAGGTGCAGACAGAGCTGACCTGGGTGTGTCTCCCCACATCAGGGCCTACCCAGGTAAGAATTACAGCACAGCAGAGGGTAGGGGAGAGCAGTCAGCTCTTAGCTCCCTCCCAAGTGGAGAGAGACAAGGAGAAAATTTCCACTTTTATGCCAAGGTCATGATGAACTCAACTTTGTGTAAAATTAAATAACTATACAACTTCAAAACTCTCTCACCTTCAAGTACCTATTATTGAAGATGTCAAAAGCAAGGCATTGGCATAGCCCATGGCATGGATTTCTAGAATATGTTCTGTGTTCATGTAGGCTTTCAGAATACTTCCACCTGAATCAAACTTTCCATTTATTTAGAATATGCATTTCTCAATATTTCAATTTTTTCTTTTCTTGTTCTCCTTTCAGGTCATTGTTCGAGGCGGAGGACACATTTTACCCTATGACCAGCCTCTGAGATCTTTCGACATGATCAATCGATTCATTTTTGATAAAGGGTGGGATCCTTATTGATAGATAAGCTACTTTTCTCAAAGAGTACGTCAGGGTTGGAATCTTTAATAAGAAAATTTTCAAAATGAAAAATGTCATACAAATAAGAAAACTATCTTTTTCTATCTGCAAAATGTTTCTCATCAATAAAAATTACCCTTGAAATGATAAGTGAGGTTCTGTTATGTTTCATTACAAAATTAACTTTCAGGAAATGCCGTGGATGAGTGAGAATTAAATCTTTTAACTTAAAAGATGGAAAGAATGGATTCTGAGGCACTGATTCAGATTCATATGGATAAATGGGGTGTTGGGACCTTGAATAGGAATTTTTAATTTCTCCTAAGAGTATGTTAAAAGTACAATAAATGAATAGAGCTGTAACAACATCTTGTTCTGTAAATAATAGAGTTTCCTCAGATCACACATATGCAGGGGTTTGGTGAATATTATTGGATCAGAGTAGCTGAATTATTACCCCAAAGGAACCGGGGAAATTAAAACAGTGGTGGGGAAGAGATTCTGGAATGTAGAAAGTCTTAGCATGAAAGGTAGCTTGGAATTCTTTGGAACAGAAATCTCAGATATCAAAGTAATGAAGTATCAATTGATGATAAGCACAGGATCTTAGAGGTCATACTGAATCTTGGCCTTTCCTTTTTTTTTCTCTATAATTTGTTGGTTCATTTGAAGTGTACATGTTTACCAGCTGGCCAGCCACCTTACTGATGAGCCATTTCTAATTTGGGTTGTAAAGTCTGTATGGCAAATAAACAATGACCTACTTTTGTATAATTGTTGAAATACCAAAAATATTTGAGATAATCTGGCATCAAAATATATGTATTTATAAATAGCATACATTAGTAATTTTCCAACTAAAATATCTCATCTGGGCCCATCTTTCCTATTTTACGCAGCATGTGCTCATATCTTTGAAATTCTACAGTGTGTTTAGCTTTTTCCACATCGTTACCCTCTCATATTACCCATCTACAATTTGGCTCTCTGGAGAACTAAATTTAAAAAGTCAAAGCTTGTTCTTGCTGTAGATACTTTATTGAGTTCTTTTAATATTTCATTTTCTGCCTTATTTCATTCAGGTTTTGATCTTCCTTTGGGTTTTTTTATAGACTATTTCATTGGGTCCATCTACTACAAATCATCAAGTCAAACATTGTGATCAAAAGCAGCTTTAATTATTGCAGGAAAAAAATCCACTGGAGTGGGATGGAGGAGTGTGCAAAAACATTTACACAGAGCCCATCAGCAAGTTAAAACAGTTGCATTTAGTCCCACAAATATGCGGTAGAAAGGGTACCAGCTGTGCCAGGGAGACGTGGGATTTAACTCTGATGTCACACATGCACTGATGTTTTTGGATAAGGCCTGTGCTGTACTAGCCTCCCAGAGTCTCCGAGAAAGTAGCCAGCAGAGGAGATTGCTGGGGTTCGTATGTCATTGTAATAGGAGCTATTTTAAAAGGATGCCACGGCATGACATAGTCCATCTTCATTATGCGTGGGTTCCATGTGTGTATTCACCTATTTGCTGAAAATGTACTTGTAATACCCAAATCAATACTTGGTGTCATCCAGAAACATGTGTAGAATGACAAGAACTTGAGTCATCCATATGCATGTTGTCAGCTGAGGTCAAGTGAGGTCACACTCTGCCTTCTCATGGCAGCTCTCCTACTGGGACCATAGCCTTTTTTTGATACACTTGGTGCCACATTTTTCATGTTTTTGCTTTTTGTTGGTAATTTTGCTGTTTAAAAGGCTCCTAGGCATAGCGCTGAATTTGTGGCCTTAAAATCTGTGCTAACAATATAGCATGCTTTCATTTAGAAGGAAGGGAGAAAAGTAGGGTTGAAAAAAGGGAGGGAGGGAGACACAAAAGTTTTGTGAAGAATAGAGTGTCTTTCTTAAAATGTATTTTTATTTATTTCAGAGAGAGAAGGGAAAGAGAGAGACAGAAACATCAATGATGAGAGACATTCATTCATCTTCTGCCTCCTTGCACGCCCTACTCTAGGGATTGAGCCTGCAACCTGGACATGTGCCCTGACCAGGAGTGGAATCGAACCATGACCTCCTGGTTCACAGGTCAAAGCTCAACTGCTGAGACATGCCAGCTGGCAAGAATAGTGTGTCTTTAGAAAGATAAGTAAGAAACTAATAACAATAAGGGATTGGGTGTTATAGGCATGGGTGGAAAGGAGACTTTAATGTCAAAGTCTATTTTGATTTTCATAGTTTTGCATTTTTAATTTATACAACTACATGTATACATAATCATATGTAACTAAATGAAATCTGGCCCCAGAATCTCAGAGAAAGAACTGTCCTTTGGCTCAGTGTGTGTGGAAGTGGAGCCCTGAGGACAGGTCCTGAGGGACTGTCTGCTTGGCAGAATGCCCGAAGGAGCGTATACTTGGGTCCCTGAGCAGTCGGGCAGTAGAGGTGAGGATGCCAGGAGTTTGAGAAAAGGAGGGGTTACAGGAGGTAAGAGAGGGAGAGTCTGACCACATGTTGGCTGTGACCAGAGAAATTTAGAATTCTGTGGAATCTGGAATTAGAAGCAAGGTCAGCACTGGTCTCCCAACGCCACTATGTGGTAAACAGGGCAGTAAGCTGAGTGCTTTCGGCATTGTGCTGAGGCCAGGCCCAGGGAGCTGGTTTGACCTTGGGGTTGCAATGGCAAAAGGGCAGAAAAGTGCTTCTATTGCAATGGGCTGTCTTGCTGGGAGGCCCTGGCTCAGCCTTGACCTGGAGAGGCTGCTCCCACACAGTGAAACCTGCCTTCCCTCAGGGTTCATTTCAGGTATAAATACCCAATTCTGTGAAATCAAAGGTAATAATACCAGGTGTCTTTTCAAAGTCCCTGAAATGTGCCTCATGTCCCCCAAACATCACCAGGTAGATGGTTTCCCCATTTCACAGACGAGGACATGGAACTGCAGATACAAAGTCACTCACCTGGGTTTCTACAGCTAATGGCAGAACCAGTTCCCATGCAAAACTGGGTGTCTCTCCTCAAACCCCATCCTCTTCCCACAGAGAAGGACACTGCTTCTCTCACCTGATGACATCAAGGGGTCAGTATCAGTGACCCCCCCCCCCCCGGGGCTTGGGTGGGTGCACCATCATGAAACGTGTCCTTCATTTTGAAAGCTGTGTAGTAAACCAGATTCTGAGAAACTTCTAGTATCTGCCCCACCCTAGGGGAGCTCATTTAAATTGGAAGTGTGACTCTCTGGAAAATACCAAGAGCTTTCTTTGCTCCTGCCACCCAAAACCTGCTCCACAAGGCCAGGAACCAAGAACTGAGATTCAGTGACCAATGGCTTGACGTGCTCCCAATTTACTTTGGAAAATCCGGCATTCACTTTCTTCATGGGAATGACGGGACCCCCACTGACCGGTACTGCTGCTGACATGTGGCTGTGGTGGTGGCGGTCTTTATGCCAGGTAAGCCTCTGGTTCTAAGCTCAGAAACTAGTTCATGCTCCATGAGGAGCCTCTGGGGGCCGACTGCAGGCCGGCCAGGCTGGCTGCAAAGATGACTGGAGGCTGGTTTCACTCCAGCCTCACGGGAAGTGCCCTGGGCTGAAATGCGGCTCCCAGCACAGATGTGCTTACCTTTTCCTGCACACTGTAACGGTCATTGCTGTAATCACTGTAAAGATTTAAAAAACATTCAGAAAGTCAAGCTGAAAGTGATGGATTTTGTTGCCCTGAAGACACCAAAACCTAGGAATTGAAAGCAGGTTGTGATGGTGTATATCCGCTTGATCCCAAGGAAAGACATCTGTTCAATCATTTTAAAGGGATTTTTGGCAAGTTCAGGAGTGTGATGTGGGGCCTTCTGCATTCCCCAGGGCTCTGTGCGCTGGAGAGGCCCGGCCTCTGGCTGCTGTTCAAATGGATTTCACAGGAATGCTCATTGTATCCAGCCAGATCTTTTGGGTGAATCTCAATCTTTTTCTTAAATCTTTAATTTGCAAATTGTGCATTGCAAAAATTAAGTGAACCTTCCCCGCCACCTCACCCCATCCCCCGCCCCAACCCCACACCGTACCCAGTGGTGCCCACTGATAACTCATGCCAGACCAAGGGAGGTTGGGTAACCTTGAACTCAGCACCACCAAGGCTGCACTCAATGGGGAGAGACAATTACCCTCCCCGCAAGTGCCCCAGGGTGTGTGACTAGAGGAAAGGGGGCCTGGATGCCACTGGGCAGTTAGGAGTCAACACACATTCACCATGTGAGGAAGTCCAGGCTCAGTAAAGACCGAAGCAGCCTCCACATTTAGACGAGCAGCAGGAATCTACATTGGTAACTTTCCTCATTCCCCAACGAATACTTATAACCAAAACTCATTGTACATCTAGTAATTTTCCTTTAAGTTTTCTTACATGAATAAAAGGAAAGGAAGTAAGCATCTGAGAGGATTGAGGAGTGGGTGGAGGGTGTTATGTAAAGAGAATAGAAAACTCAGATGAACAGAAAGTCTCCTGGGACCCCAGCCCCATCCTGGTCACCATCTTACATGAGGATGGGATACATTCACCCTCCTGTGTGACTGGACCTGTTCTTGGTGCTAAAGACAGAGACGAATTTAGCCTACTCCCTGCTCCCAAGACTCTCTGGTGGGAGGAGGGGGCTGTGTGAAGGGAAGGTGCGTTGCCATTGTGGTAACTATAATCCCAGAGTGCATCTGCTTACAAGAAGGAAGGGACAAAGCAATTTGAGAGCTGAGAATTTTACTCCCAGGAGAAGGAGGGAGGAAGAAGGCTGGAGACTTTGCAGAAGCAGAGATTAGCATGACCAAGGCCTGGATCGTGAGCAGCAGTGTGCTGGGGGGACAGTGAGGCTCTGGGCACACCTGCGTCTGCCTCCTCTCCTCTTACTTTTACCTCCCACCACTGGCTATTCAATTATTTTGTTGCAAAATATGAATTCTCAAATGATTACCGGAAATTTCTATAAGAAGGACTATCTCCCACATCTATTTGAAAAAAACCCCTAAGGACCATGCTTAGTTTTCCCATCTTGTCTCAGAGGAGCCAGGGAAAGATGCAGAAGGCTATGTTTCTGTACGTTCATCGGCCACGTGGCTTTGGTGGCGTGTGCCATGGTGTTCCTTTTCTTAAATTCCCCACACGCTATGCAGTGACATATTGGGACAGCTGTCATTTACCAAGAAACATTCACTAAGGAGGTCACTTCGAAATGCTTCCATAGTATGACTCACTGGAGGGAAATGTCAGAGGCTTCAGGGCAAAAACAAACACAAGTGAAAAAATATGTTGATTTTATTTAAAAAAAAAAAAAAAAAAAACTTGGAGTGAATACACTGGAAATGGAGGCTGATCTTGGACAGAATGGAGGGAATAGCCGGGAGGGATTTTGTTTAGTCAAATGAGGTAGTTTATTCAGGTGAAATTCCACCTGAATGCATTTTCCTTGGTAAAGGCGTGAGGGACAGAGGACAAGGGATGTCTAGCAAGACATGGCTCCCTCTACTGAGCCCCGTATGGCCCCGAAAGGCCTTCATACATATTAGTCTAAAGCCTAAGGAAGGCCTTAAAGAACTCTAGTTTCTTAAAGAATGAGAAATGGACTTCTCTAAGGGCCTCAAACATAACCAAGTTCCATGTAGCTTTGCTTCTAGAACATATTCTTCCCTTGCTGGCTGGTCAGAGAGAAGAAAAAGACGTACTACAGGGGGCATGAGATTCTGAAGCCCAATTCCAAATGTTCTGTGATTTCCAACTCTTGGGTGGAAAACATCTTTTCTCTCCTTAGGCTGGAGTGGAGCAAAAGGAGTTGATAGTCACATATTCAATACAGAAACATTACAAGGACAAGAAAAAGAATTTAAGAATCCAGTGTTAGTCGGATACAGCCAGTTATGACAAGAGATGTCAGGTGGTATAAGAATCCTCGCACCGACAATTCCCACAGAATGGTCTTTCAGAGAAGGCTAAGGATGCAGAGGTGTGTGTTCTCTGCTTCTCACTCCACACAAACCCCAGGAGAGGCACCTTCAAATAGAAAGAAGAGATCAGATCTAGAGAGCAAGAGAGGAATGGGGAAACTTAGAAAAGACCCAAAGGAAGAAAATGACATGGGTTCCTGAATCGCCGGAGGCAGCACATGGTGCACACCCCGAAGAGTGTGGTGGACTTCAGGTGCCAACTCCAGACAGTGTGTGCACTTCAAGTGCCCATCCCAGATAGTGTGTGGACTTCAGGTGCCAACTCCAGACAGTGTGTGGACATCAGGTGCCCATCCCAGAGAGTGTGTGGATGTCTGGTGCCATCCATCTCTCCAGCTTCAGTCACAGATGCAACAACAGCCTCGAAGTTCCAGGTGCCATAGATCTTTGCAGTGAGATGTTTGATGAGCTGTTTCTCCCCCTGTGCCCAAAGCCAATGAGTAAAAAACCACTTGACACTGGGAGTAGAGAGCAGGTAATGAGCTGCTTTCTCTGGGAACAGAAGTTCAACATCAGGGAGACAGCTTAGGAGTCGGGAACGTTGTCAATGAAAAGTTGCTGCTTTCCTACGTTTACTACGTTGAGTTGATTCTGGCCTCTTAATAAATTCCTAAAAAACAAAATCCCAAATGAATAGCATAACAATAGGTAAGGAAGAGAGAATTTTTTAACAGAAACCAGAGAGAATGATAAAATCAGATATGCCTCAAACTACATATATAATGTAAAGGCTATTTCTCCTTACATCTGTCTGGACAGATTTCAGAAAACCACCATCAAAGGATTCTGTATTTATTGCGAAGAAAACTTGAGGTTGCATGGGTCTGCTCTTTTGTTCCTCGGGAATTGCCTCTTTTCATGTTCCCCAGGAATTGAGTCTTTTTATGTTCCCCAGTGCAGCTGTTTCAAATTGTGTCCACTCTCAAGTTCCAATAGGACACACTCACTGCTCCCCCTTAATCTCAGCAAGTGGCCTTGTTTCCTACTTACTGAGACAAAGCACTCTGACACTAGATTCCTTGGTTTTCCTCCTGCACACCAATAAACTGAGGCGGCATCATTACCCATATTTCTTCCTATCAGGGGAAGGTTATGACCTCTCTTCTGAGCCTCCTGCCCATAGCTCCAACCTTGCTGATGGAAATTCAAATTCATCATGACTAGATTGGTCACCTTTCCCCGAAACCAGCCACTTCTCTTGGTTTTCCCTTGCCTTCTGAGAACACCCCATTCTCACCACCCTCACCCTTCTCTTGCCCTTCTCATAATCAACCAGGGGTCAAATCCTGTTTGTTCTGCTTCAGCAATATCTTTTGCATCTCTCTTCTTCCCCTTCCTATTTCCAGACAATGCATGGCCTATGGAAACTTCTCCTTGCTTCTAGCCTTCCCATCACCAATCTCAAACCATTAATCCATGCGAGACCATGTTGCTATTTCATTTCCTAATACACAACTCTAATCTACTCACTCTATGAAGTTACTGCCAAGTTAACGTCTAAACACACTGGCTTCGAAGGCTTGTCACAAACCGACTCCAGCCTACTTTGGGGAACTACTTTTCCCACTGCTCAAATATACCCAGTCAGAGGAGATGGTCTGCCCTTAGTCACATACCATCTCTGTTCCCTCTTTGCTCCTGCCTCTCTTTCCATCCATCTCACTTGATGAAATGAAAGCCTGCCCAGCCTTCCAGGCTCATTCAAAATGCAAGATGCCGAAGCCTTCCTCTGCCATGGTTTCTCTCCACTCACTGCTGCCTCAACAGAATCCCTGTCTTCTTTTGCACGTTCTGTCTCGCTTCCGCTCTCCTCCAACCCTGTTCTTCCCGTGGGCTCTGGCTTTCAGAAAAGAAAAAAAAAGCACATGTCTCTGCCTTGTATCAGAGTTATTTGAAGTTTTCCTTCTTTGTTCCCCATCTGAGCAGGTAGCTGACCCCACATTGCTTGCGTCAGGGAGGTAAGTGAGAGGATGAGAAGCAGAAGGAGTCTGGCTTTTCTTTTCTGAAAGCCAGAGCCCAAGGGAAGAATAGGGTTGAAGGAGAGCTTACTTAGTAGCTTAGGAGAACAGGGGAGAAACACCAGTTTGGAGGGAGAAGCAAGTTCTTCAGGTTCTACTTCCTGGCAGGGGCCATGTGGGGGTAAGACCCCAGAGAGGAAGACCTCTGGTGTGGAGCACCTGGGGAGCTGAGGCCATAGTTATTGACATCCCAACCTTGCCCAGAAGCAACAGATGGCCACCAGGAAAGAAGGGACAGGGGGACAGATACAATGTGATGGGCTGATTAGCAGAGACCTTCTCCAAAGCTCCTGTCACTGCATTAGACTCTTTGAACCTTGACACAGCGCTCTGGCCAGGCCGTGGTGAGGGGATGGAGAGTAGAGCATAACTGAGATGAAATTTCTCATTGGCCCAGTAAGGTGGGGTGAAAAATAATACAACTGTAGACAGTAGACACTAATTTCTTATGATCTGAATTCATGGATTGATATTCATTCTTGAAATATTTAATTAGTTTTTTAAAATATTTTTTATTGATTTTTTACAGAGGAAGAGAGAGGAATAGAGTTAGAAGCATCGATGAAAGAGAAACATTGATCATCTGCTTCCTGCACACCCCCTACTGGGGATGTGCCTGCAACCAAGGTACATGCCCTTGACCAGAATCGAACCTGGGACCCTTGAGTCTGCAGGCCGACGCTCTATCCACTAAGCCAAACAGGTTAGGGCTCATTCTTGAAATATTTAAATATACAGATTCTTTAAATATTCAAATAGACAGCTTTTCCCTGGAGGAAGAAAACCTGACTTCAAGTCAACATTATTTATTGAGTGCCTACTATGTGTCAGGCATTGTTCTAGATCATAGAGATACAGCAATGAACAAGACTGAAGACCCTGCCTCCAAGATGGCACATTACAATGGAAAGTTGGTATTCAACTACATATGTACCTTTTGTGTATTGGTTTACTGGAATTGCAAATCCACTTGTACATGAGTTAATCCACTTGTCTATGACAAACACAGAAAAATGGTTTTGATATAGGTATGAAGTAAGTTTGTGTCTGGATGTCATCATTCCACAACTGCTGAGGGGTCCCTCTGGCAGGGATGGGGGCTTATGGATAAGAGCATGTGGAGAGGCAACTCCGATAAGGGGACATTTAGACTATAAATACTGGCAGTTTGGGAGGACTATTGGGAAGTTTTGTTTTGAGGGAGGTGACTCTTCACTAACTTAAAAACCGTCTGAAGACTCTTGAGACATTTGCACCTACTGTGGCCAACGGGTTTCTTTGGTCAGTAGTGGTAAACTGTGATGTGGTCTCAGGAGCAGCTCAATCCTCCCACTGACACTGCTTCGTTCCCTAGCAACATGCCGTAGGGACAGGAGACTTGTACTTCTGCACTGGCAGCTGGAAATCAGCTCTGGTTGGATGCTGGCCCTTCGGAGTGCCTCCTGGTATAAAGAGGTACACCTGGTATTAAATTCGGACTTTATCCCTGCATTTCGCCTTACATGGGAACAATAATGTGATTAACCTATTTGTTTGGAGTATTTCTTTATTTGGTTTATTAAGAGATATTATCCTGCATGCTATTGACTTGTGAAATGATCATTCCCACAGTGAACCTACGCTCAGCAAATTGCTGGCAAAGACAGAATCAGTCTCTGAGTATAAGCTTTGCTGCCGCCCACAAAACGAACAAAACAATAGTTATAATACATGTGGACAAGTGTCCTAAAGAAAATCACAGCAGTGAGGAGAATCAAGCATGATGGGAGGTGAGGGCTTGATGGAAGGTGCTCAGGGAAGGCCTTCCAGAGGGCTGACCTCTGAGCAGGGTCTGAGAAAACACTCGCCTATGCTTGAGAGAGAACACGACCCACAGGCCCAGCAAGGCCCAGACCCAGAAACAGAATAAAAGCTCACGATCGGACCGGGGAGGAAGGGCTGGTGATGTCCCAGCCAAGGGAGGAAGAATCTCAAGGTACAGCCTGGCGACCAGCTCAGCTTCGCTTCCTCACAGGGTAATGCACACACAATATGTGCTCAGAAAGTATTTCTGGAATAAAGGAGGGGCCGAACCTGGGTAGTTATGCTACACTGAGACGTAAGCGTTAACATGTACAAACAGGAATATTTCAAATACAAGGTGACCCAGAAGCCAAGGTGGCCCACAGATACAACCAATTCTAAACTTTTGGTACAAATCCACCTAGCCCTTTATGATCGGCAGACTCTCCTTTTTCCCCCCGTTTGAGACAATGCAGTGTCCTGTTTTCTGCACTTAACCGTATTACAATCTTGAACATCATCCTTGACTCCCTGAGATGCTCTGTATCTCTGACTGGTTTCAGCATCTTCAGCAAAGTGGTCACAAGCAATCAATGCCTTCAAGGACCACAGGAGGTACAGCAGCCACTGAACTTTATGAGGAAGGGGTTCACAGGACACCAAACCCTGAGATGGAGACAGGAACAGCATGCTGACCCAGCCACCCCTGCTGGCCCCTGGCTCCAGGAGGCCAATGTCCATCCTCTAACACAGGGAGATGCCCTTGTTTCATGGTGCCCAGGCATTTGTCCTCAGTCATTCTCCCCTCTCCATGCGGCCTGAGGTGCGGGGACACTTCCTAGAGAGGCATTGTGCCCTGCTTTCAGCTCTCGGAGCTGCTCCAGCTCTTCCTCATTCTCTCTCTGGGTGGATGACTCAGTTTGACTCAATGTCTGCAACTTGGGGCTTCTTCAAGGAACCAGGCCATTTTTAACAATGAAACAGCTAAGCGCACAACTTCAAGTTAGAAAATAGAAAACACATTTATTTTCAATGTCCACGTTTATAAACTCTTCAACTGTGAAAATAAATACGGACCTGGGTTTTTAAAGAAATCAGAAATGACTTCACAGAAAACAGACCAGGCAGCCTGTGCCCTTCCATCTGTTCAGGGACAGCAGACGGCTCTTTCTGGAAGTCTGCGCTGAGGTGTCTCTGCTTAGCCCCCCCAGAAGTAGAAGGACATGTTCATGGCCAAAAGGGAAGGCCCCTCCTTATGTGTTTTTGGAGTAAATGCAGATTTTCTAAGTGAACTAATCTTGTTATCGTCTGATGATGTTTGTGGCTGGTTGTTGAAGCTGCTTTTGCCCACAAATTTGTTCAAGATTTGTGTTATTGAAAGGAAAACAAACCTAGGCAGAAAAAAATGAATGGGAAATTGAAGGGGGGGACCTCCCCCCACCAACAAACAAGCCTCAGTTTGGCTGAGATAATTAGGGCCAGATGGACAGGGGGCCCAGGGGCCCAGGTGGGTGGGACGTGTCTGCGGACAGAAGCAGTGCCCCTTGGCCAGCACTGCCCAAACCTCCAATCACTGGCCAAGCAGAGGAATCGCTCCTTTCTCCCCCTTTCCCCTTTCCCTGCAGCGCTGCGAACTTTCCAGTTGGAACTTTTCCAGGTGAGAAGGCCTGGTGTGATGGGACTGGGTACCAAGACTGCAGTCAGGTTGGACGGAACCGAGCGGAGCCTGTAGGCGGGTAGGCACGATTTCTCATCCCTCTCCCCACACCCTGCATTTCATAATAGGGCTCCATTCAGGAGACAGTAAAAGATGCACTGGCTGCCTGGCTGGCGGTCCAGTCATTTCCCGGCGGCCTATTGAGGCTTTGAGCTTAACCAGACCTGCGCATGCCCTCGCCCAGTTCCCTCCCTGGCTGCTAATGCAGACAGATGCAGTCTCTGGCAGCAAAGCCAGTTTCTGATTGCTAATATCCTCTCCCTTTAGCGCTCATCCTGCCGGAGTCACTCACAGCGCTAGGTCTGCACCTCCCCAGAAAGATATGTTCCCCGCCTGGAAAGATGGTTTCCGGAAAAGAACCGTCTCCTCGGAGACTTCCCTTCCTCAGGTCTTGGTGCTGCGGGAAGAAAGGCAATCGCAGGAGTCCTTTGTGGAGTCTTTTTCTCCTTATGCTTTTATCACATTTGTGACTTCGCCCCGTTAGTGAAGGACAGCAGCTTGTTCAGCAGATCCACCCTTGTTCATGTTTCCATTCATTCCCGAGCCCTTAAGAGAAGCTGCCGGAGCTGCATGAAGACAGGGTCCTTGGTCTGTTGTGTTCAGCCCCATATCCACAGCCCCTCCCTGAGTTCCCGGCGCTTCTGAAGTATTCATGAATACTTATTGTTGAATGGAGTGGGGTATTTTCTAATGGCAACCGAGAGCCTGGCCATCTTTTGTGGTGATTGATGCGAAACAGAGTTGTCTATCTCAGAGTTCAGGAGGAAAAATTTGACCTAGTTTCACTCGGGAGCAGTGAGACTCTTAAAATAGATTTTTATCTAGCTTGCTTTAAATGTGCAAACGACCACTAGAGATTTCGAAAGGCAGCTCTTTCTTCCATTCCAGACACAAACTGCATTTCATTTCGGGTCGTGGCTGAGCCTGCCAGCAACTGCAAACAGATTTCTCCCCTAAGTTATGCTGAGAAGAGGATTCCAGACCCCAGCGAATGGGATGTACTTCTAATTAGAGAGGCTGCAAAGCAATGTTCTCATTTCTCTTCATGTATAATTCTAAAACATACTCAATATTGTTTTATTTTTCATCATTTTTAGCTACTTGATCCAGTGGCTGAGGGTTTGAGAAAATATGAAATTTCAACCTCTGCTTTTCATAGTTAGAAAAAGCTGAGTTCAGAGAACTCCAGCAGCTGTTGGCCAAATCCCAGAGGAAGCGTGCAGTGATTCTTGAGTGACTTTTTATTTTAAGTCTCTCTTAGTCATAATGAAATTATAAATTTAAATCCAGACTGTTCTACAGGCTTTTCCCAGAGAGGCAAGTGTGTTTCCGAAAGTGCTGACAGCTGAGGAGACAGCCTGTGATTCCCCCTACTCTAACCGAGCCGGGATGAAAGAGGAAGACGGAGTCCTTAGACTGAAAGTTCGATGGAGACCTAAGAGGTCTGGGCTTTCTTTGAACCGGAGCACAGGGAATAGGCACCAGCAAGAGGGAAAACTCATTTGTGACGATGTCAGACCTGGAGCTTCTCCTAAGCCCTGCGTCTGCTTCACAAATGACGAGTGGAATTCCAGGGACGCAAGAGCGTAAGCACTAACCTCCAAGGTGCCATTGAGGATGTGGACTTTCCATGTTCGTCCTGTTTCCATCCTTTTAAAAGCAATTACCAGCCTGGCCGGTGTGGCTCAGTGGTTGGGTGCTGACATATGGCCCAGGGCGTCAGGGTTCAATTCCCCATGAGGGCACTTGCCTGGGTTTCAGGCTCTATTGCCAGTGGGAGTGTGCAGGAGGCAGCCAATCAATGATTTTCTCTCATCGTGGATGTTTCTATTTCTCTCTCCCTCGCTCTTCCTCTCTGAAATAAAAATATATTTAAAAAAATAAAATTTAAGTAAATTAAAAAAAAATAAATTAATTAAAGCAATTACCATAAAGTGTGTGTATAATCCAGCTGTGACCTATGCCCTTGGCTATCTAGAAAATGAGCAAATCAATGCATCACTTATCTTAGATCACTGCTGCTTAATATATTATATGTTCAGTAAAAATTAGTGTGTTAATTGTAGTAAAAGTGATCTTAAAGGTTAAGTATGATTATTTCTGAAATACGAGAAGCAAAAAAAAAATTTCTTTCCATGCCTTCTCATTTTTTTATTTTTATTTTTTTAGTATTTAGAAGTATAATCCATGTATAGTTTCTAGGATTCAGCCCCACAAACGGGACATGTGATTGGCTAGTATTGATGCTTCTGAGGGTTAACCGAATTAGGCTGTTGATGTCATATCAGCATTAGCTTGGTTATTAGAAATGGACTTTGTTAATTTGGCTGATAATGAGGATGATAATATAACAGCATGACTACCAAAAACAGCTTTGTTTTTTGCTCTTAATTAGAATTTTCATAATCTCTCAGCTTGGATCGGATTGGGGGGTTCGTGCCTTAAAGAGATTATGTTGAAGATTATAGACGTGGAACCCTCCTGGCACACGGCTGCATAGCTGCTTTAGGGATGCAGCCCTGTTGCGTGCTGGCCGGGATGCCGGGGAATGCTTGCAGATTCCTGTCACAGCCTAACTTGCCCTGAAAGCCTCTTAAGGAAAATTCTCTTAAGGAAAAGGCTGACCAGGGATTGGCATGGCAACTGTAAACAAGACCCTACCTTTCCCACTTTAGAAAGTTCAAACAAGTCTAGGGGCTGGAAGCAGAATGCTGGAATGGTCTGAATGCCTAAAAAATGAGAAGATAGCAAAAGTGCTGTTTAATTAATTAAAGAAGATAAAATCAGAAAACAATTGTAGGGTGGTGGTAGGAAAGAGCGGGCCAGGCCTTCATTCTTTAGTCCAGCGGAAGAAGAATATCAGATGGCTGAGATGGGGTTGGAAGCCATTGTGCTGGTCCGGGCAGCTCGCCAGCCCCAAGGTGGACCAAGGTGACTAACTGCACAGGCTGAACAAGAGCACTGCCTACAAGTCATGTAAAATAGCTCAGATAGCCCTAGCCGGTTTGGCTCAGTGGATAGGGCGTCAGCCTGGGGACTGAAAGGTTTCAGGTTTGATTCCGGTCAAGGGCATATACCTTGGTTGCGGGCACATCCCCAGTAGTGAGTGTGCAGGAGGCGGCTGATGGATGTTTCTAACTCTCTATCCTTCTCCCTTCTTCTCTGTAAAAAATCAATAAAACATATTTTTTTAAAAATAGCTCAGATTTTGTTTCATTTTCAAATTTATTTTCAATGAGTTTACATGCAACATTATTTTGCATTAGTTTCAAGTGTGCAGCATAGCAGTTAGACACCATGTATCATTATTATGACAATATTAATTTATATCCCCATGACTATTTTGTAACTGCCAATCTGTGCTTCTCAATTCTTTCACCTTTTTCACCCAATCTGCCAACTCCCCTCCCTTCTGGCAACCATTAGGTTGTCTAACCACTAT
>PVJC01000680.1:0-112664 GCA_004026665.1 Murina feae | reverse complement strand
TTAATTTGCATACAGCCGCTCTGATTGGCTGGTGGTAACGGTCAATTTGCATGTTTCTCTTTTATTATATTAGATCGGATTTTCTTGAGTTTACATTGCTGCTAAAGGTGAGGTGGATTGGGGGAAAGAATATCTTGTTTTTCAAGCTTTGCCAGAACACTATGCTTAAAAACAACTGTTAGAACTCTTCCTGTGTCCCTGTATTTCCAGGGGTCCTTTCGACCTCTTATTAGCAACACAGCTAGGACTGGCAGCATGCTTTGTGGTGCCAAACATAGCTGTAGCCAACTGGAGCAGGTCCAAACTGAACAAGATACTGAAGTCAAAATGAACAAGTGGTGCAAGTACTGTTAGCCAGAGTCTGCAAAATCTTCCTAGGAAAGAAAGGCAGACAGCTTTGACAAGCTTCTGAAAATCTGTTCATAGCCTGACATTTCAGTTCTTCTGGGTCCTGAGTAGTGGGTTTCAGTCAACAAGGCACTAATTTTTCTTTTTAAATTTGCCCATAGAAACGAGCCCTTGGGATGTACATACTGGTGATAAACTTGGAGCTTGAACATTGTTGCATCAGTGACCCGTGTTAACAGTCCATGGGATATTAAAAAAATAATGACTTTGCATCTCTAGAGGGACCTGGCTTTAGTCATTGGCTCCATGTGACCTAAGCTTTAAGCTTTCATTACTTTTGAGTGGCCAATACCTCTTCATTAGTAACATGGTGGTTCATGTGTTGATCAAGTAATGCTGTCCTCAAAGCCAAGGAGTATATATGTTTTGAGTTGTTTTTCTAGTAGTGGTATGTGTCTAGTCAGTCAGTTTTTTAAACACCATCTCTATCATGACTGGTGTCATTCTTAAATAGGCTGGTTGGCTAGAGTCAGCCAGTCAATCTGGAACTGACCTAGCTCATGCCAGCCTGCAGTATTTGTCTCAGTAGTCTTATATTGTGACTAACCAAGTTGAGCTTAAAGAAGCAAAGGAATGGAGTTGTTCTCAACATAAGGTTAACCAGAACCTTTCGACATAGTAAAGCCAACATATGGTTGTCTGTGCCTTAAAATTTTACATCTTTGGTTCATGACCTTGTAGTGTAAATCTTCGATTTTACTAGAACTTTTCACTGCTACTCGTTCCAACTTAAAGTCATTTAAGTTAAATAGTTTTGCTGTATCCTATTTTGAACGCTTAGGTTATGAATATGTAATGGTAAATTGATATAAAATGAAAAAAAATCATAATATATAGTTTATCTTGAACAACGCGGGTGTTAGGGGTACTGAACCCCCCTCCACCGTCAAAAATGCTTGTATAACTTGACTCGCTAAAAATTCAAGCTGTCCTGTGGTAGCCATAGGAGATTGGTTCCAGGACTCCCACCCGATCCCCCATGGATACCAAAACCCTCTGATGCTCAAGTCTATAAAATGGCATAGATCAATGCATGCAGTTGGCCCTTCGCATCTGCAGACTCCAGACCTTAGATCAAAAAACAGCACAGGTATTTATTGAAAAAAATCCATATACAAATGGACCTGCACAGTTCAAAAGCCAGCTGTACATTTCTAAGATTTTTTTCTTCTTCAGGTCAGTCAGCAAGCTTTTGAGTGTGCTAAGGAGACAGTTTTCGTCTACTAGGAACTTAGAGTTGAGCTGGTGAGGCTCTATATACCTGTGAAACAATTTGTAAGGACAATTATATGGAATAGATCCTTTTTTTAATACATCTGATTAAACACGGATTTAGAGGATTTGTGGTAAGACAGAATTAGATATAGTGAAGGAAGTTGTTGGGGCTTATAGGTAGGAAGTAAGAGTGTACTGATTCTAAATGGCTGAGACTTGAATAGTAGGAAAAAATGGCATCTCAGGTGGCAGAATTCACAGAGGTTTGGAGTGTACATGGAGTGAATTTCAAAGACAGTGATCAATCTGGCAGTCTCTTGTTCATAATTTTAAAATATATATTATGGTTCCTGATCAGTACCCAGATCTAGCCCAGTCCACTGCCCAGAAATAACTGATTATATTTTGTCTTTCCTAGTATTTTTTTTTAAAAATATATTTTATTGATTTTTTACAGAGAGGAAGAGAGAAGGATACAGAGTTAGAAACATCAGTGAGAGAGAAACATTGATCAGCTGCCTCCTGCACACCCCCTATTGGGGATGTGTGCGCAACTAAGGTACATGCCCTTGACCAGAATCGAACCTGGGACCCTTGAGTCCGCAGGCCGATGCTCTATCGACTGAGCCAAACCGGTCAGGGCTCCTAGTATTTTTTTATTGTTTACACTTTTACAGATGTCCGTCCTCCATTCCCCACCTCATGCTGCTTTGCCCACCTCCACCCAGGACCCTATATTAATAACTTATCTGGATACTTTAAAAGTCAAGGTCATACTGTATATGAAATTGCCTTTTTGAAAATAAATATTTGCCCATTGTGTTAAGCCATTGTTGTCTGCAAATGACAGAAAACGCTACTCACACTGGTCTAAACAATAAAAGATATGTACCATTGGCTTATAATAATCAAAAAGTTTGAAGATTGGATAGAAATCAGATAATGGTTTAATCAGGGCTCCAGCTCTGTCTCCATAATTTTTGTGTGGCCATGCCCTGTATTGTGTGTTAGCTTTGTTCTAAGGCATGTGTTTCCCTTCCCGCCTCCAGCAGAAGTCCTGAGATTGGGGCTGATTGGCTCAGGTAGCCAAAGACTAAGCTGGTCACTGGGCCTGGGGAGACTTGCTCTGGGAGATTTGGTTGGCGGTCAGTCCCACCCAAGCCTCATGGCTCTACACAGAGGCAGAATAGAGGTTGAGAAGACCACTCATTATCTGTTCCACCCATGCTATTATAAACTCTTCATAAATAACATTTGTGACAGCTGCAGAGTATCTCATTATATGAATGTCCCCTAATTTAACCATTCCACTACTGTTGAACATTTTAGAGTGTTTCCTCCACCCTGTTTTAAGTAATGCTTAGTTGGACATCCTTATTATATTTAGAGATGTTTTAAAGGAAAAACAAGGCTTGATTAGATGTAAATATGAAAGAAAGGGAAAAGGAGAAGTAACTAAAAGTTGTATTTCCATAGATGGATGCGGCAGGTTGTGTAGTAAGGAGACGTGGGAGGACTTTTGGGTTGGACTGCAGCATGCTGAGAGAGCCATTGCTGCAATAGAGTTCTCTTCTGTCTTTTCGGTGCTTCTGAGCAACTCCTGGTGCCCACTGGCATGAACTATTCCCAGTTACTGTCTTCTGTTCGATATTTAAAGACCAATTATACTGATGAGATACTCTGCATATAATGAGATACTCTGCAGCTTTTTTTTTAACTCATCATTTCTATCCCCCCACAATCTCATTGTACTTTGACTTGAACCTTTTGCCTTGTTATTGTTGGTACCGTATGCTCAAACCGGTCAGTTATTATACCATGGTTGTAAATGCAACACTGACCAGAATAGCCTGTCTCTGCTGTCTCCTACTAGTTTCACCATTTGGCTTCTATTAAAAATACAGAACTAATTTATTCTGAGTAAAAGACCAGTGTAATTTCTGTACCATAACTTACAACAGAATAGAAGTCATTGATAATCAGGTTCTGTCCAGGAAGATTTAATTGATTCTAATTTAGAGGTTTTGGGGTTTTGTTTTGAGACAGCTAACGGTAGAAGATCTGGTGTAAGATGAGCCATTAGCTTCTGTCCCCTTCGTGGACTTTTTCTCAGTTTAAATGGAAGCATCTGGATGGGCAGCAGGCGGAGCTACAGTAGGATTTAAGATTGGAAGCAGACACCTGCCAGTTTGTGAAGCTCACATATGCTCAGTATAGCAATCATTTGATACTAGAACTGCCAAGGAATGTCCTAAAAATAAAGGTGGCCAGGAACAGAGGAGAGGCTTTACAAGATTAGTTTAAACTTTCTTTTTCTTCATGGTCTGCCATCAGAAGTTTGGGTATTAGACTCAAAATTAACAAATAAAAAGAATTTACCGCCATAGCCAGTGTGGCTGTTGGTTGGGCATCGTCCCATGTACTGAAAGATTGCCAGGTGGATTCCAGGTCAGGGCACATGCCCAGGTTTTTGGGCTTGATCCCATCCTCTGTGTGTGTGTGTGTGTGTGTGTGTGTGTGTGTGTGTGTGTAAGAGGTAGCCAATAAATGTTTTGCTCTCACATCCATGTTTTTCTCTCTTTCTCCCTCTCTCTTTCTCTCTCTGCCTTCCTTTCCCTTCCCCCTCCCTTCTTCCCTCCTTTTACCCCTGGGTAGGATGGAAAGATTAGGTTGGATACCAGACTATGAGAGAGATACATCAATTGCCTCCCACCTGTGCCCCAAGCAGGCCGGGGAACGAACTTGCAAGCCAGGTATGTGCCCTTTTGGTACATGGGCCAATACTCTACCACTGAGCCACACTGGTCAGGGCTGTCCATAGCATTCTTAATCCAATATAACTCTATTCCCTCAGCTTCAGAAAGTGTAAAACCGGAATAGAAACCTAGCTAGATCATTGATTCTGTGACGCATTGGTCAAAAAACAGGTCAGGCAACACTTCGTGGGAGGTCTGTTAAAGACAGTGTCAAATCACATGTGGCAAAGAAATATATATAGTGGTTACGAGCATGGACGCTGGAACTGGTCAGACATGAGCTCCAGCCCCACATATTCCATTTACAAACGGTGTCTCCTTGGGCGAGTTATCTGGTGTCTTTGAATGAATCTTAGATTCCTCATCTGTAAGATGAACTAATACCTACCCAGCTTATGGGCGTATGAGGGTGAAATAGCCTAATTTGTCTTGGATTGTGGCACATGATACATGCTTGATAAATGTAAGCTGCATTATTTTATTAAAAGATTAACTCATTCCTCGAACGGGTGTTGAGTATCTGTTATTTATAGGTCTGATAAAACCAGATGCTACTCTCTGAAGGACATAGGAGGGCACACCCTGTGGTAATGCCGTTAGTTTCAGTTCGCCAGTAGAGGTGTGTGCAAGGTACAGCTTCGAAAGAACAGTGATGGTGATAGATTTCACACCGGATGGGTCATTCAGCCAAATTTTTTAAAAAATAATTCTTTATTGTTGAAAGTATTACTTATGCCCCCGTTTTCCCTTATTGACCCCTCCAGCCTGCCTCCCCCCCGCCAAGCTTTGAAGGGAGAGAGAAGACTGGGTGAGTAAATATGGAGAAAAGGGCATTCCAGGCAGAGAGCAGAGGAATGAACAAAACTGAAGGTGAGAAGGGAATGCAGGTAGCTTTGCTATAGTCAGAACGCAGTCTTTGTGGGGAGATGGCAGAGGTAGTTGGAGAAGTGGGCAGAAACTGTAGCATATGCTGGGCTGAGTATTGGGCTTCATTCTTTTTTTTTTTTTTTTTTAATCCTCATCCAAGGATATCTTTTTAAATTTATTTTAGAGAGAAGGGAAAGGAGAGAGAGAGAACATTGATCGTTTGCCTCCTGAACAGGGATTGAAACCCCACCCAGGTATGTGTCCTGACTGGGACTGGAGCCCACAACTCTTTGGTGCTCAGGACAATGCTTCCACCAGCTGAGCCACACCGACCAGGGTAGGAAGTAATTGAAGGATGCTGAGCATGGAACTGACATCAGAGCTGTATTTTAGGAAAGACATTTTTGCAGCAAGTGATAAAGAAAGGGAAATCTGTCTGGACATGGCACTATGTAGAAGACATCTAATCTAATTAAAGAGGACGTGTATCTGGATGATAGAGGTAACTAGATTTGAGGAGAGGTAAGGAAGGAGATTGGCTAAGGCAACTTGGTGGGTGTGGGCACTGTTACCTGAGAAAGGTAATAAGGGAAATAGAAGTTTTTTGGACTATCGTGAGTTCCATTTGGTTATGGTTAAGATTGAGGTGCTTGAGAGTCATCCAGAAAAAGAGATACATCAGGCAGTTGAATGGGTTGATTTGGGCTACAGAGATTTGATATATCGCAATAGAGCTGCGGTTCTCAACCTGTGGGTCGCGACCCCTTTGGGGGTCAAACAACCCTTTCACAGGGGTCACCTAAGACCATCCTGCATATCAGATATTTAGATTACGATTCGTAACAGTGGCAACATTACAGTTATGAAGTAGCAACGAAAATAATTTTATGGTTGGGCCACAACATGAGGACCTGTATTTAAAGGGCCAGAAGATTGAGAACCACTGCAGTAGAGTATAAACAGTTAATGAAAGTTTGTGTAGAAGTGAGCTTTTTCTGAAGTGAAACTATAGGTTTAGAAAGATACCAAAAGGAGAATCTCGAGGAACGTCAGACATTTGTAGAGGAACCAGCAGTGAGCAACGGCCATGGAAGCGTTCGCTGTCCCTGAAACCGAAAGGGGCCGTTGTAAGACTGCCAGGAGTATCTTAGGTTGACTTTCTGGTGTACACACACCAGGTCGGCTGTGTCTTTGTGTTCTTTAGCTGATTTGCTCTTAGGACAAGTGTAACAAAAATTCGGCGTTGTGATTTCATAAGAATGAAACTTAGTAAAGCATTTTCCAAATAGAACATGCTTTGCCTTCATTGTACTTTTGCATTCCTGAAATAATGATCAAGCAGTGTATCACTCTGCTCTACACAAGCCACATAATTTCAAAATTGGAAAAGGTATTCCAGAGAGAAAGCTTAGAAACAGAAGGAGCTCCGGGGAGTGGAAATGGTAGCAGCCTACCCCTGTAGCAGATTTTGGAGGTCAGGAAGTAGAAGACCTGGCAGTTAGCTATTAGTGGGTACTGGGGCATCTATTGACCAAAGAAGATAATTTAGGTGTCCAAAGCCTTTGAGAAAGGGCCTTGTGATTCTTAATGTTAGAAACCAGGAGATCTATGTGATAGAAAGTAATCTCCCTTTCCCCCAAAGCAGACACACATATCTTGCGACGGGAATCAGTTTTGAAGTGTGGTGAGCAGAACAAACTCTGCTGAGCACCTTTATTCATTGCTGTTTTCCTCAGTTACCAAACTCAAACAGGCAATTCCAAATTGTCTGTCTATCCTCTAGACTTCCTCTTCTCCCTTCCTCTACTCCCCAAATGAGAAAGCCTTTAGCTTGTCATTGCAGTACTTTACTTGGCTGTCAGTAGTTGTCACATTAGTAATTGGGTGATCTTGGCTAGGGGTGGAGGGCTGCTCTGCCCTTTGTAAGATTGGCCTGCACACCATTGTACTCAGGTACCCTACAGGAGCAGAGGCAAGCTGGCTGGATTTTTAATGCAAAAGCATGTGGGCGGGTGGATATATAGTGTTAGACTTTTTCAAGGCAAGATAAAGTCCATGCACCTAATGGAGCCAGAGGGATAAACTTGACAACACATAGAATTTTTCTTTCTTTTTTTTTCTTGTCCTACATCCAGCAATTTAAAATACTAAGAACAGGGATAAAGTGAAAATTATTCCATACCTGTATCTATTGTTTATTGGTAATAATCAACACATTAAATATCTGTTGGATCCCAAAATCTTACTCTTTTTATGCATACAGTACATAATAGATCTATTGTATATCTATGGTAGCAGTCTTTGAGGGTGGTTGATGATTTTTTTAAAAAGATTGGGTTGATTTTTTTTTTTTTATTCTGGGTTACCTCGTTTGAGTACTTATAGTCAGTCTGTGTGTCTGTCTGAGATGTTAGTGCACCTTCTTTATTTTTCTCATCTCTCAAACTCGGCTAGGGGTGATAAACTCATAAGCTCAGTCACCAATCTGAAGTGCTTTAGGAATAAGTGTGGGTACTTTTAGGATTATGGAAAATATGTGACACTAACACCAAGATTATATGTAATGCTTCAAAAATACAGAGTGTTCCAAAACAATGTACACACACTTTAACAGTTGATAACTCACTTAAATTTCACTCCTTTTCAGGTTTAACTGATTTGAAATTATGGGTGAAGCCAGACAAAAGTTTGAACAAAGAAAATTTATCCCCAAGTGCCACTAGACTTTTTTTTATGGTGATACATAAAAGATAAAGTTTACGTTGCAAAACAGGCAACATTCGACAAATTGTTGAGGGCGCACAAATATTGAACAAAATCATTCTTGATGTTTGCGATTCCATTGCTTCACGTTATCAGCAGTGCCTGGACCAGAACAGTCATCAGTTTGAAAACGGGTATTGACAAAAAAGATTATTCATTAGATTATTGTGTAGATTCTTTTAAATTTTGAAAATGAACTGTATATCAATAAGCACTGACTTTATGATTCAAAATGTGTATACATTTTTTGGAACATCCTGTATATATTTATACAGTTCCCCTACATCAGGGAACTTTGAGGTTGCTTAAGCATGTGCAAACAAGCTGGGGGAAAGAAATGCCAGGGCACCCTAGCTGGTTTGGCTCAGTGGATAGAGCATTGGCCAGTGGACTAAAGGTCCCGGGTTTAATTCCAGTCAAGGGCACATGCCTGAATTGTGGGCTTGATCCCCAGTGGGGGCATGCAGGAGGCAGCTGATCAGTGATTTGCATCATTGATGTCTGTCTCCTTCCCTCCCTCTCTTTCTCCCTCCCCCTTTCTCTCCCTCTCTTCCTCTCTGTAATCAATACTTTTTTTTTTTTTTTTTAATGCCAGGGGGCCCTAACTGGTTTGGCTCAGTGGATAGAGCATTGGCCTATAGACTGAAGGGTCCTGGGTCGATTCCAGTCAAGGGCACATGCCCAGGTTTCAGGCTTGGTCCCCAGTGGGGGGCATGCAGGAGGCAGTCAATCAGTGATTCTCTTTCATCATTGATGTTTCTATCTCTCTCGCCCTCCTTTCTTTGCTGAAATCAATAAAAATAATACATATTTTTTAAATGCCAGGGGTGGGACAACAGGAACCCTAAAATATTTACCACATTATAATTTACATATTAATTTGTATGAGTAGAGTTGCTCAGTTAATAACACACATTTATGAGCATAATATGTTTTTTCCATGAAATCATGATGTTTTCAGTGATGTTAAAACCTAAATTAGGAAGATTTTTTTCACCTCTAATTTGGTGAGGAGTTTATTGTCCTGCATGCCTGCCCCAGGACTTCCCCCATGGTTTTTAGGATGGTTCCTCAAACTGTTTAGGGTATTTCCCTTCATCCAACTTTTTTGGTATTTTGAAATACAGTCTCACGCAATGTGATATTTTGGTCAAGGGTGGACCGAGTATATGATGGTGGTATACTACTTAGCTAGGTGTGCAATAGGCTAACCTGTCTAGGTGTGTATATGCTCTGTGATCCCACAGCACAATTGCTTAATGATAGTTCTCAGAATGTATCATTGTTCAGTGGCTCAAGACTAGATATACACAGGAAGTAAGTAATACGATAGTGTTTCCTGGTAAATTAAGTAGTTGATGAAGTGATAGAATTTGCCTTAGCTGGTGTGTTTCAGTGGTTGGAGCATCGGTCCTGTGCACCAAATGGTCTCGGGTTCAGTTCCCCATCAAGAGCATGTGTCTGGGTTGCGGTTCACTCCTCTGGTCGGGGCGTGCGGGAGGCAACCAGTTGGTGTGTCTCTCTCACATCGAAAAGCAATGGTGAGGATTAACAACCACCACCAAATAAATGATAGAATTTATGATGACATTTGTGTGTGGGCCCATTTTTCTTAGCAGTTCTCTTTCCCTTCCCATGCATAGTAGACTATGTTGACTTTTTCTGTCTTTATGCTGCCCAAGGGAGAAATACTTATTTGTATCTTTGCCACTCTGTAGTTTTCTTTGTTTCAGGTTTTCCCCCCTTTTCCAGGAGGCAGATTAGCAAAATGTTTTTAGAACAAGACAGACCCAAATTGAAGCGAACTGTAGTTTTACTTTTTATTAACTGTCTTTGTAGTCAAGGCACTAAACCTCTTTGAACTCTAGTTAGTTTTTCTGTAAAATACAAAGACCCTCTCTGGAAAGGGTTGTCCTTAATATATATAAAAATGTCTTAAAATAGGTACACAATACAGTGTGCCTTTTTTAAGTTTTAACTTTAAAGTAAAAAAGAAACTACCATTACAAGGGCTCCATCCTGCATTCTTATTTTATGAGGGATTTGTATAAGGCTCAGACGAGCTAAGGGACCTGAGCAAAGTTAGGGGAGGGCAGTGTGGATGCCACTGGATCTCAGTATCCTTTTGGATCCACTATCCGCACTATACCAGCGGTTCTCAACCTGTGGGTCGAGACCCTTTCACAGGGGTCACCTAAATACGTCCTGCATATCAGATATTTACATTGCGATTCATAACAGTAGCAACATTACAGTTATGAAGTAGCAACAACAACAGTGTTATGGTTGGGGGTCACCACAACATGAGGAGCTGTATTAAAGGGTCGCGGCGTTAGGAAGGTTGAGAATCACTGCACTATACCTTCTTTCATGTCGTTCATTTCTCACTGTGCAGACACACAGGGTAATGGTGGTTGTTGTGCTGTTCTGTGTGAACTGATCCTGAGTTTGACCTAGATTGCATGGGTAGAGATTACATTGGTATAGACTCTAAAGGATAGTTCTGTGGATACTTTCTAAAATAGGGTAATTACTTTGCCCATATTTATGACTTCATTTACTAGGCTTTATAATAGGAAAATGGATTGGAAAACCTCCTAAAATCCCATCTGGTCCTTTGATGTGTAAAGGGTTTTCAGTTACCAGGAATTGTTCCAAACACATATAAAACTGGTCCCTGTTGTCCACAATTGTCTTTCTAAGTTGGGGGGGATGCCTGTGTGCGTGCGCACACACACACACAAGTGGTTGCAATCCGTGCAAATCATATTTTTCAGATTTATGTTATTGAAGCATTTTTTAAAAAATATATATTTTATTGATTTTTTACAGACCGGAAGGGAGAGGGATAGAGAATTAGAAACATTGATGAGAGAGAAACATCAATTCAGCTGCCTCCTGCACACTCCCTAGTGGGGATGTGCCCGAAACCAAGATACATGCCCTTGACCGGAATCAAACCTGGGACCCCTCAGTCTGTAGGCTGACGCTCTATCCACTGAGCCAAATCAGTTAGGCTGCTATTGAAGCATTTGCTTATTAGCAAAAAGAAAACCAGGTGTAAAAATGCATTATGTAATAATCACATTTCCTCATTTACATTTGGGAGATGATTTATATCTTCTTTTGAAGAAGAGCTATAATATTTTTGTAGCGGACTGTCCAACAAAGGTCTTTCTTTGCAATATAAATTAAACTGTCACTTACTGAATGCACACAGGATACTGAGATTAATAGATGAGGCTCCTACTTAAGTAGCTTAATCTATTAGAAGATAAATAATCCTCTTATATAATAAAAGGCTAATGTGCAAAGTGTCCCCTCGACTGGGAGTTCAGCTGGGAGTTTGACCAGGGACGGGGCCAGCCAGCCAACTGCTCACAGCCCCTCCACACAGCCCGATCTGGGTTGGCTAACCAGACCCCACCTATACACGAATTTGTGCACCAGGTCTCTAGTTACTATATATTGAGACAAGGATGGTGATACAACTGTGATAATAATACAAAGTTCAGTGGTAGCAGAGAGGAAGTGATCCTTAAGTTAGGTCTTGAGTTTGCCACCTTAGGCAGAGGAAACAGAATATACCAACCAAGTCTTAAAATCGTGAAACATCTTGGCACTTGGGTAGCTACTTGCAGTAGCTTTAGTAACAGGAAGGTAAGACTAGAGACTTAGGTGAGGGCCAGCTAATGGAGAGCTTTGTGTTCAGTGCTGTACACTTCACACCAATCAGAAAATACTATGAACTTTTACTAAGTGATGGTGATGTTTGCTATGTTAGTCAAAGGTGAACTCTTAAATTGATCTTCTCCATTCGTTTAAGTTAGTTATTAGCACACTGATAAGTATAAGGAAGTAATGTTTTCATTAGAGTTTTAAAGATCTAATGCATTTTATTAAGTATCTAATGCATTTTATTAAGGATATTATGGGTGGTTTTTTAATCCCGTTTTAAGTTGCATTGTGGCCTCTCTCCATTGTGCGTGTATGGATAATTGAGTATTGAGTGTTTAGTATGAAATACAAAGAACAGTGAACAGGGATTGTAGTTTCAAAGGTAGGTAACAATATGATGAGAGAATTTGTCAGCGAACGTAGAATTGTCTTTGAGGATAATACCACTTGTCTCAAAAAAGTTTGTGTCATTGGAAATGGTACCTTCAGCTGGACAGACCCTGTTCACTGACTCTCAAAAGCAAAACCTCAGTTGTCAAGCTTCACTATCAGCAGAGTTCCTAGTCTGCTTTTATGTTGCCTCAGTTCTAGGAGCACACAACCAAGGACTACCAGACATTAGAAGAAGGGGAAACTATTGAAGGATATTATGCAGAATAGCAGTCTAGCTTTTAAAAAATAATAATAAACTTTGTTTTTCAGAACAGTTTTAGATTCACAGAAAGTTATACAAAGAGTGTGAGTAAATTCCACACCAAGTTTTCCCTATTACTAACATGTTATGTTAGTACGGTATATTTTTTATAATTAGTGAACCATTATTAATACATTATTATTAACTAAAGTCCATGCTTTACTCAGGTTTCCTTAGTTCTTCCCTAATATCCTTTTTCCGTTCCAGGATTCCATCTGGGAGACCACATTACACGTCGTTGTCATGTTTGCTTTGACTCATTCTGGCTGTGACAGATCTGGTTTACATTGTAATGTTATTTGATTTATAGACTTGAGAACCTTCTGAAGGGGACAGAATGAAAACGGTGAAGAAATCACTGTATAATAATCCAATCATGGCAGCTTGAATTGGAGTGGTAACAGAAGTAGAGAGAAGTGTTCTGATTTGGGGTATATAAAAGCCATAAGATTGGAAGAGAAAAATCAAGCGAATGAGTGTAGATAGAAAAGAAAATAGATTCAGGGGATGGAGCCCTTGGGCACTTGAATGTTTAAAAGTTAATGAGATAAAAAGAAACCAGCAAATGAAACCAAAAAGAGTGGCCAGTTAGGTGGGAAGCAAACGTAGAAAGTGGTGTGTCTTAGCAGCCAAAGTGTTTCAAGGCAAAGGAAATGAATGCCTCTATATGTGCTGTTGATGGCCAAGTCAGATGAGGACAGAGAATCGGCCTTTGGATTCAGCAACAGGTGATCATTGATGACCTCTGTGAGTAGTTTTAGTGGAGTGGTGAGAGCAAAAGCATGTTTGGGTTCATAGCGAATGGGTGGGCACAGGGAAAAGCGAACTAGGAAACTTGCTGGCGGCGATGGCTATGTAAATTTTCCAGAAAAAAACAAAACAGAACACTGCAAGTTGATATTTAACTATAGATAATATGTATGCAGAAGTATTTAGGAGAAAATGGACTAATGTCTGCAATTTTGAAATGATGGAAGGGTAGATATTGGAAGGATGTACAGATAGATAAGTGGTAAAGCACGTATTGTTAATGGTGTGTTCATTGTAAAACTCTTAACTTTGCTCTGCATTTGAAACCTTTTATAATAAAATGTTGGGGGTCGGGGAGAGGACAGGAGGAAAGAAATTGGAGAAAAGGAATACAGGTAACTATTCGGAGGAGTTTCGATGTAAAGGGAGGAAAGAGATGAGGCAGTGGACTCAAAGAAGTCTGTTTTCATCCCAGTCCCAAAGATGGGGGAAACAGAATAATTACCTATAGGAAAGATCTAAGAGAGAGAGAGAGAGAGAGAGAGAGAGAGAGAGAGAGAGAGAGAGAGAGAGAGAGAGAGAGAGAGAGAGAGAGAGAGGTAGAAGTAGAAGAAAGAAAGGGAAATTACTAGCTTGATGATCTTGAGCAGGCAAGTTAGGATCTAGCGCATGGAAGTAGGGCTTTATTTTGTTAGGAGCTTGGACAAAGTAATGGAAGGCAGAGAGTAAAGATAAAGGTACAAGTAGTAGCATAGATGTGGTAGGAGCTTTGTAAGATCTCTTCTAGTTGCATCTGTGTTTTTTTTGTGTGTGTGTGGCTTTTTTTTTTTTTTCCCCCCTAGTGAAATAGGAAGTGAGATCATCTGCCTGGGAAGGCTTAAGGGTGATGAGATAGTCATCTAGGAGAGAGCTGAATCAGGGAGGGAAGCAGAGGAAGAGCCCACCTGAGGTCAAATAACTGAGTAATAGTTACTGTTTCAGAAAGAGAATGGTGTAAATGAGAGTAAAGACTATCAAATTTTTTAAAAGAAAGAAGATAATTTCTCATAACTGATGATGTGAAGAGCCCACCAAATACCCAGCATAACGAACAAAAACAGATTCTCATTGAGAGACATTATTGTTAAATTTCAGAATGACCAGAAGAAAAGGTTCTTAAAAGTATCTAGTAAAAGAAAACAAGTCTCTGTAAAGAAATGCAAATGAGACTGCCAGTAACCTGCATGAACAACTCCAAATACCAGAAAACAATGTCTTTTAAAATCTGAGGGGAAATGCTGTTCAGCTCAGAATTCTGTTGAATTCTATACTCAGTCGAACTAGCATTCAGGAATCAGCATAGAATTAGAGCATTTTCAGACAGCCAAGCCAGGACTCCAAATGCTTGCTTTCCAGAACAATAAAACACAAGAATAAGGAACACCTGAAATCTAGGAATCAGTACATTTAACTGAGGAAAGTATTAGAGGAAAAATCCAAAAATGATAGACCTATTGAAGAGGGAAATGGGTGTTCCAGACATTTGATAGCATCCTTGACAAGTTGTAATAACTTAAAAATGTAATAAAGCCAGAAAAAAAATTGTTTTAAGGTTGTTAGAACTCCAGGAAAAGCAGAAAGCCATCCAATAATGGAACTCTGATTTTTTTTTTTTTTAACCAGCATAACTTTTTCTCCCTGAGCTGTAAACTGTGACTTTGACCATGAATAGTCAACTGTAGAAAACGGATTTTGTTTCTAGTCCTTTCAAATTTGATAGCTTAATCATTATAGGTCTATTACAAAGACCTATTCATGACATTAATACTCTTTTACCACACGAATGGGGATTATAATGGTTTGATAACACCATTCTGTGGCTTCAGACAGTCATACCTTAGGTAATCATAATTCTGATCATTTTTGTGACTTAGGAAACTACTTGTTATTGTGGGCAAAAGAGTGAATCCCCTATACTTAGACCCCCTTGCATTTCCAGGTAGCACGGATGTTGCTGCTCTGTTAGTTTCGGGGCTGACCCAGAATCTTGAAGTGGTACACCAGTTTCCCACTTGAAATGTGACACAAAATCGGGACATTCTTGTAGCCTGGAATTGAGGGTCTGACAGACCCATTGTTTGCATTAGTACATCCTGTTATTTAGACCCTTTAGTCCCTCTCCTCTCTGCAGATTGTGACGTTTCTGTGGGATGAAAGTGCTGGTTTTCCAGGGAACAGTGTGTAGGTGCTTAAAGAGATAAAACTAACAGGCGGAGCAGGGCTAGGCTTGTCTTCTTTTGATGGTACGTGCCTCGAGCAGCGGGGTTCTCAGCCCCGCCCAGCCCGCTCCGCAGCCTGCTGTCTCTGAGCTGTGCAGCTGCCTGAAGGAGGCCACAAAAGCTAGTTAATTGTTGGAGAGCTTCCATTCCAACAGTAAAAGGAGGGGTAGTTCAGCCTGCCTGCCTGTTAACAACAGCTATATTTGTCTCCAGTCCATTCGAGAGGTCCTTGGGGAAAGTTGCCATGTCATGAACATTAATGTCCATTTTTCTTGATGAAAGTGCCCATATTTGGGGGTCTTATAATACAGACTCCTAATATCACTTGTGGAAGTAGAGAAAAGTATAAGTAATAACTGAGTAAGGATGTGTCTAGGTATACTAGTTAAAATTGAATCTTTTCATAGATTCTAAAGTTTTCTGCACGTTATATAGCCATTTGAATTGGTTGCGTGGAAAAAGTAGTTTTGTGCAGCTATTTTTAATTGTTTAATGTTTGTTTTAGAGTCTCTTCAGAACAATCAGATTCCCCCTACCCTAGCCTAAATTTCTCTCTATTGCCTGGCTTATGCAGGAGCCCTGCTGCCACTTTTATCTCCCTCAGATGTGCCTGCCACACAAAAGCCAGAGTCATGATCTTAAAGAGAAAATTCAGTCCATAATTTCCCAGAATCCTTATTCTACCGTCAAAGCCCTGCACTGTCTGGCCCAGCTCTCTGTCTCTCAGGCCTCTGTGGCTCCAGTTCACATAACCCCCTGGGATTCAGCATTTCCCTTCTAGACTGTGTTAAACCCCTTCCCACCTGCAAAACTGTGCTCAGGCTCTCCCCTCTGCTAGGATCTCTCTCTCTCACCTGTGTCATTGCCACTCCCAAGCCTAGCTGAGACCTACTCACCTGTGGGGCTTCAGTTGCAACTTCACTGCCAAGTGCGCTTTCCTTGACACTCGTCTCTGTGCGTGATTAGATTTAGGTCTCCCCAAGGTATGCTCTCCTACAAAGCACCCTGAACTTTTCATCATAAACTTCCTATACCTGAAGTTGTCATTACCTTGCCTCCTTTGCTCACCTCCCTGCAAGTAAGGATCATTTCTTTCTTTTTTGAAAATAAAAATATTTTTCTATTGGTTTCAGAAAGGAAGGGAGAGGGAGAGATAGAAACGTCAGTGATGAGAGAGAATCATTGATTGGCTGCCTCCTGCGCGCGCGCACACACACACACACACACGGGATTAAGCCCAAAACCTGGGCATAGGGGGAATCAAACCATGACCTCCTGGTTCATAGGTCGAGGCTCAACCACCGAGCCATGCCAGCTGGGCAGGATCATTTCTTTATTGTATCTCCAGGACCGAGCACAGTCCCTGACTCAAAGTAGACGCTCACTATATATTTGCTCCCTGAGTCTTAATATACATTCTTGGTTGTTTTATTAGAATGCAGTCCTAAGAATGACATTACTGAGTTAATATGTATGAAGACTCAGATCTTTAATACATAAGACCAGTTGATTTTTATGAAACCTTATATCTTTTTATACTCTCACCATTACCACCCCACCACCATCACTCAGTATTAACTTGTTTTCATCTTTGCCAATACGGTTATTCAAAAAGAGGAGGAAGGGGAACTTCTGTCACATGTTTGAGTGACAGACACAGACGACTGAGCTGCTTGATCTAGTTATTCCAAGCTTGCCCACATGAGGTCTGCCCTCGAAGATTTCTGTAAGACCCTTCAGCTTTCCTGATGGCACTTGAGCAGCGTGGAGGAGGCGGTGGGCAGGGTAGCTGATCCTAACATAGGCAGCTGCTTTCCGGCAGTGGAGCAGCATTGCCAGAGTGGTTACCTACAGCAGGTGACTGTCCACAGTGACTGTAATTACCATTTGTCACTTAAATTTGACAGCTCCATCATAGGAGGCAATGTGTAACCTGTCAGGAGATAGCAAGTAAAGTGTGGTTAGACAACTATCATTCCCTCTTCATTGAACACCAGTTAAAATAAACATGGGACGATGACTGGGCTTACTGTGCCGCTAACATACTCTGAGTTGCTCTACCTATAGGTTCTTGCTCCATTCCTGCACTGTTGGAAGTGGCCCTTTTTCTGGTTCCTCCAGACATGAATTGAATTTTCTGCATCGACCTTGAAGCAAATTTGGAAATGTAGCTGTGCCTTCCATACCCAGCACATCAGCAGCAGTTCCCCTGTCCCACTTATTATGTATTTTTATTATTATTTGTATACAAAGTTCCCTTAGCTTATACACACTTCTGAGGGCAGAATCTGTGTCTTTCGTCCTTTTTAAAAATTTCCATTGAAACTGTCTTTTTTTTTTTTAATTCCCATTGCAGCTTTCTAGCACACTGCTTTCAGTATAGTAACCACGTAAACATCAACTCAAGTGCAATTCAGAGAGGTAGTTCCTGTAAATCACTATGACAGTCTAGTAATGATAGACTGTAGAGCCTAGATTTTCGTACCTTTATCCCCTTTCTCAATTCTCCATAACTATCTCAATAATAACCCGATCTATTTGGCTGCTTAAGCATTGTGGACCTTGTAAAGCAAGGCTCTTTTTTTTAGTTCTTCATCCACATAGTTGGTAGAATTTGGGTACTTCCTTCAGTGCTTTGGCCCTGTGACAGATGTCACTTTATATAAGAACTATCTCCTTAATGAATTCTAAAAGAACTGAATTTAAGGTAATTTCAGTCAGGGTCCCAGTAGGAAACCCAGGACACACTTAAATGGGCTAATTTGAGGAGACTTGAATAACGAGATTGTTTACAAGGTATGAGCAGAGTTCCTCTGGAAACCACCAGGGATGATGCAGTGCTCAGAATTAGTAACTGGGTTACGTCTTAAGGCCTGAAGAACACAGTGGGCCAGAAGGGAGGTGCCAGAATGTGGAGGAGGAAAGGACTGGGTCAGTAGGGCTACGACCTTCAGTTGAGGGCCCAAGACTGTCCACTGACACCTCCACAGAGGGAGCTTTCTGCAGGCCTCTCCATTGGTGGTACCTTGGGAGCCAGAGAGCCAGACTTTGTTATCCATACAGATCCAGGGCACACAAAGAGAAGGGCAGAAACTGGATGTGGGGAGGCAGGTGGAAAATACCAGCACAGGGGTACCATCTACCTTTTAAAAGAATATTTTCTGAAAAATTCTTTTTCTGAAGGAAGTAGCCAAATTCTGCCAACACTGCTCTGGCCAGTGTGGTTCAGTTGGTTGAGCATCATCCCATTCACCGAAAGCCACCAGTTTGATTCCTGGTCAGGGCATATACCCAGATTGTGTTACATACAAGAGGCACCTGATCAATATTTCTCTCTCAAATCTATGTTTCTCCCCACCTCCTGCTCTCCTCTGCCTTCCTCTCTCTCTAAAATCAATAAAACATTTTAAAATTTAAATAAAATTGTGTTTTATTCCTGGTGGCTTTAAAAAAGAGAAAATTACCCAGCAGCTCTATAAAAACGTTTTTCTAAAGGTTTCAGAAAAAATGGTGGTCAAGAAGGAAGACTACTGAGCCACATGTAATCATCAGTCCCTTTTGATTCCACCTCCCAAAATATCTTGACTTTATCACCTTACTGCAACCGCACTGCCCCCCCCCCCCCCCCCCCCCCCCCCCCCCCCCCCCCCCCGCAAGTCCAAGCACAGTCATCTTTCACCTGGGCAGCTATAACAGTCCCCACTTGGTCTTCCTACACTTCATTCCCACAGTCCAGTGGAGCGGGGTTTTTTTTTTTGCAGTATGTGTGATGAAAACAACTACTGTATTTTCTGGCGTATAAGACAACTGGGCATATAAGACAACCCCCGATTTTTGAGAAGATTTTCCTGGCTTAAAAAGTCGTTTTATATGCTGGAAAATACGGTATTGCGAGCAACACAGTGCAGCTGTGATACAGCACGGCTGTGAGGCAGCCCTGCGGCCAGGCCTCTCTGCAGCTCCATGCTCTGCTCTGCTCCGGCCTGCTTTGTGCTGTGCTGGTCTTCTCTTTGTTCCAGGCGGCCACTCTCACCAGTCTTCGGTGTAAAGGGAAAGTGTGCTCTGACAGTGGAGTGTTTGAAATATACACAGCTGAATGTCACTATTCAGTGACTTCTGATATCATCCTTAGCATACCAGCTTGAACTCATTTGCATACTGCAGCCTTTCACCTAGACACCACAGGAGATCCTGTGGGTCTCCTCAGATTCACTTCTGACCAAGTCCCCCTCCCTCCAAGCTGGGTCTCTGTTCCCTAATCCTGTACTTAAATGAACACTAATCCACATTTTCACTCTAGTATTGTAAGGATCGGTTTGTTTAATTGCCTGCATTCACCTCCATCCTGGGAATAGGATGAGGATTTGCCACTTCATCCCCAGTCCCTCTTGGCCACCAGACTCCTGATTTGAAGCTAGATTAACTGCCTCAGACATGGAAAATGCAGTGGGAGGCAGCTTTCTTAAGTCAGAATGGTAGCGTTTTGGGTGGAAGGACCCCTGACCTTGAGTTTTCAGTCATAGCTCCTTATGTGGTTGTCGGCAATTAACTTGGTGACTGACGTTGCTTTGTTTCTTCTTTCAGTTACATTCTTGGAGATGGCTCTTGGGTCACAGAATGACTGTAAATTGACAGACCCTTTAGTTCACATCTTGAATCAATAAGGCCTTAAGTGAAATTTAATAAACTCTGTTGTCATCAATTGAGGGGTGTGTTGGAACTCCTGTTTTGTTTTATTTTGCTGAAGCAACTGGATCCTGGAGGGCAGACCTGGTGAATGTGAGCAGGTTTGCCCATTGTCAGAAAATGGGTGACTGCTGCTCCCCTGGCCTAAGAGGCTTTGTTTTTATTTTATTGTGGGTATTTTTGTTTGTTTGTTTTTGAGAAAAGGGTTGTAGAATTTAACCTAAGATTGAAAACCTTCTGTTAGTAAAGAAGGTAATGATAGTAGCTAAATATACATTATTATTAAAGTAAAGAATTAGCCAGACTTGAGATTATTTTGGTTATTTCCAGTTAGGAAGTTCTGAACCATTAGTAACAGTTTTGCTTTTCAACTTTAGGAAGCTTAACCAGTCTTTTAGTGAATGGTCACGACCAGTGTGGCCAAGAGAACAATTCATCTCTCCATTTGCTTAATAGCAAGTTGGTGAATCCGCCACGTTCATTCCACTCACAGTCCTACACAGGCCAAGCAGAACTAAAGATGCAAACAAAGAATATAACCTAGTTCACACGTCATCCAGGAAGTTTTCCTGTATCCCTAAATGGGAGTTAAGTCTTTCTCTTCTGTGTTTGGAACTCAGATATTTTCTGTTGAATTGATACTTACCATTGTACCCATAATTCCTTCTCTCCTGGCACTCATCACATGGTGTTGCAACTAGCACTTTACTAGGTTCTAAGCTCCTTGAGAGGCAGATCCATGTGTCCTCAGCTCACCTGGCTCAGGGCTTGTTGCATGGTTCTTGCCTACTACAGGCCATCAGATGATTGCAGAATTTTTCAAATGCACTGAATTTTCTCTTGAAACTCCCTGATGTCTATGTCTCTTGTCTTTCCTATACCCCCTCTGCAGTTGAAATTCTGGTATTCTGAGTGCATGTCCCTCTTTTGTTAAGCAATCAACTACACCAAAATAATATGTCTTCCTTGAGTCAACAAAACACAAAAGACAGTTATTTTTAATGGAAACTCTTGGTACCCCTTTGGTAAAAAGAGTTTGTTTTGGGGAATTGCCTGTGCATTTAAGTTTCACTGCCTCTAGGTCTATCTGTGTGGAATAATAACACATAAGTGTGAACTACCTCCCTGTTTTCTTTTTCTTTTTTTAAAAATTGATTTTAGCAAGGAAGGGAGAAGGAGAGAGAGATAGAAACATCAATGATGAGAGAGAATCATTGATTGGCTGCCTCCTGCACGCTCCCCACTAGGGATAGAGTTCAAAACCCAGGCATATGCCCTTGATCGGAATCAAACCCAGGACCTTTCAGTTTGCAGGCCGATGCTCCAGCCACTGAATCACACCAGCCAGGGCAGACCTTCCTGTTTTCTTAAAATATCATGAGCAGCTTTCTTGACAACTGAATCTGGAGAAATTGATAAGAATATTCAATTTGATTTATTTATCAGAAAAGAAATATCCTGAATTTGGTTAGTACAAAATAGTGGTAGTAAAGATACCATTAAGAAGTTATATGTTGTTAATGACCATGGTCCTCCATTAAATACTATAAAGATGAAACCGAGACAAGTGATCAGACATGTTGGGAGTTTTGAACTGAATCTTGAAAGATCCAAATTTCTAAGGAAGAGGACAATCCAACCAGAAGGAAAACGTGAGAGAAGTATACTGTGCTTTAGGGGCTGGGGAGTTGATGGGCTTAACTGAACTGAAGAGTTCACTTAAGTAGTGGGGGAGAAGGACAGATAAATAGGTCATGGCCAAGTTACAAAAACTAGAAAGCCAAGCTAAGGATACTTTGGGTTAAGGCTTTTTAGTGGAAAAACAGTGGTATTTGAAACTGATTTAGAACACTAGATAGATTGAGGTAAAACCAATTCAGCCTTAAACGATGATGCCTGGACATTTGGTGGGCATTGGCCCTTGATCCAATCAATGTTCCTCCTTCAAACTCCTCCCCATTGATAGCGGCTGCTTAGGGAGGGTAGAAGAATCTAGCTTGGGCAACAGGAAAGGAGGTACTATTCAAATGGCAGCAGTATAAAGTGATGAATGATTTTTACCAGTGGAAAGTTTGAGAATTTGGGGATTTTCTCTCTTCCCTTCTCTCCTTTCCTCCCTCTTTTTCCTTCTTTTTCTTTTAAAATTGTTTCAAGGGCAAAACTTAGCACCTCTCACCATCATGTCTGTCACTAGTAATCAGAAGGTAGACTTGACCAACAAATGCCCTTGAACTTCTTTAGTTTGGTAAATAGAATTGTTTCCTAAAAGAAAATAGCATTAAAAAACCAAGGGTTTAGGACTCCTGAATCCCGAAAAAAATGAATCATGTGGAAATACCAATTTCAAACGGAACATGGCATAGAGATTGTACTTCTGCTGAGAGAAGTCATTACCATAATGTAAACTACCCCCTTGATTTCATATCATTACACAAATATTTTTTAAATGAATAGGTTTTCCTTAAACCATGTAATAAAACAGCATAATTTGATATTTACACACAATTTTATAAAGCTGCCAATATTAGGAGAGTTTTAAAACTTCAAAAATTCATCTTATTTCTTCTCAGTTTCTGGTTTTTAAGGACCAACTACCTGTCAGAAGTCTCAACTGTGTCAGCAGTGCTTGGTGTGTATTTTCTTTGGTGGTTTTTTTTTCAGAGTGGAGACTGGCCTGGCAATGTGAACTTGGGAAGTGTTGCTCTGTGTGCCTGGATAAACAGTTTAAGGTTTCTGGTAGGACCAGGAACTTTAATTATTAAACTACCTGTAAGTTGGTCATCTCATCATTAAAATTCAAAATAGCTTATCTGCAATGTGGGTGTTTTTCATGGTTTGGCACCCAGTAGACAGGCAGCATAGCCAAGATGTTTTTCATGTTGAGCAAAAACTGTAACAGATGGGGGTGGTGATTATAAAGCACTTATTTAAAATGTTAGTAATGAATCAGTGCAGTTTGAGGCCAAGTCAGTAATCCGTACTAAGGGCGCCTAAGTAGTTAAAGAGTGCTCTAATGGTCTCTAATCAAGTGTACCACGGGCGCTGAAGAGAGCTGATTTTAAACGGCTCTCGCAGTGCTGTTCCCCAGCCAGCGCCTAGAGAACTTTTCTTAGAGATTAAGTCTTTAAAAAGCCTCTGTAAGTCATAGCAGTACATCAGGTTTTTTTTGTCTGGGGTTGATTGACCTCTGAAGAGCTGGGGAAAACTCCGCTGGCTTATGTTGAATTCTGTGATGCAGAGCCCAGCTATAAGTGGTATTTTGGGATTTTCTGTGTGTAAGAATTTAAATATGTAATTGTTTCCATCTTTCCTGCACAAATGCATTTTACAAATTGCTTCACAAATTGATAAAACTTTGAGTAATTTTCCCTGAAGAAATGTTGAACCCCTGCAAGCAGTTAGAGTGTACGTTGAAAGGTTTATGGGGACTACTTAGTCTTCCACAGCTTATGTTTTTAACAAAGAAAAAAATCATGATTCCTTTTCTTATTTGTTTACATATTAGTCAGGCAAGAAAATGTCTTAATATTTCAAAATATAGCAACCTACAAAGAAAATACTTATTTATCTACCATTTTACTAAAAGATACCTTTTTTATTGTTTGTGTAGAATATTAAGTGCAATTCTTGTCTCCCAGTATTATATAAAAGGGAGAAGAAGGGAATGAACTATTGTAATCCTTGAATTCTGTATTTAAAATCTTTCTGTGAGTCAGCACAGAATCATGTGTTTTCAGAATAAAACAGGGCACTCGTCCTGTGTTACCATGTGGCTCTCAGTGCCCGTGGGCAGCATTACATCAACCATACCTAACTCAATGAAGGTAAAACTCAGCCCCCCAGAAACCCCGTGTTTGGTTAGCTCTAATACTAGTGCTAATGTGTGCAACAAAGTAACTATGGGGAAGTCTGCGTGTTCACTAGGACAGCTTGAGTGTGACTCTGCTGATTGCTATGCTGCTTATTACATTTTCTCATGGAAATCTGCTCAGTTGCCTTGGAGGCAGATAGTGTCACCACTTTATAGCTGGGTAAACCAGAATGTAGAGAATGGTCATTTGCACACTTTCACATGTAGTTCATTGTTGATGAAAATGGAGTTTAAACCCATGTGTTCATCCTCTTGTGTTCTGTGCTCCTAATGGGTCAGAGACCTAAACCTTTGACCTCTAGCTTTTGCTTTTCTTTTTTTTTTTTAACTATATGGAAATTTTCTATTTGGTATTGGTGTAGATGGGAATTTGCATTGCCTTTAGAACAGTCTCAGGTTAGAGCGAGGGACAGGAGCGGGAGCGATTAACGTTACCAGAATCACATACTATATATAGGTAAGTAGACATGTGGAATGCTCTGAGCCAGCGGTCACCAACCGGTGGTCCGTGAGGTCCTAAAGGTTGGCACCCACTGCCCTGAGCTGTCCCTGGTAAAGACAGTTTTGTTTCTGGGATTGTCTTTTTTCCCATGGAGTAGCGATGGTAAGTCAGCATTGTAGGGCTTCCTGAAATCTCACTGTGTCATTTTCTGCTTCCCTCTGTATTTTGGGGGCTGAGAAAAACTTGTTCTTCATCGAAACTTCTCTCTTCCTCATTTCGTAATCTCATCTCTTGATCAGTCTGCTTCCGTTAAACCCAAGTGTTTGGTGTAGCTTCAGAGTCATAACTTGAGGGAAAATGCAGGTTGGAATAGAGCATGCAGCTGCGGGGTAATAGCTAAAAACATTCCTTGGAATTTTCAAAAACTGAGTGAAAATTGGTTGTTGAACTCGGCCATTTATTTGTTAAGAGGTACTGACCGAGTGCACAGTAAGCTGCCTGCCTTGTGCTGTGGGGAAATGATGGCAGGAGCAGCTTCCTCATTCTCAGAACTCCAATCAGGCTTTTTAAAAAAATATATTTTATTGATTTTTTACAGAGAGGAAGGGAGAGGGATAGAGAGTTAGAAACATCGATCAGCTGCCTCTTGCACATCTCCTCCTGAGGATGTGCCCACAACCAAGGTACATGCCCTTGACCGGAATCGAACCTGGGACCTTTCAGTCCACAGGCCGACGCTCTATCCACTGAGCCAAACCGGTCAGGGCACCAGTCAGGCTTTTAAGAATCGCTTGTGAGGGATGTGAACGTTCACCTAAAACCATAGCAAATTAAACAGTCTTTGTATGTAGGTGCAGACTCGTCCACATATAGTTCTGGTCCCTTTCTATGTTCCACAGTACACTGACTTAGGTTAATTTGTGTCCTTTGCTGTTTTAAACATGAATAAAACTTACTTTAAAAAAATATCTTTTAAATTATGCCATCCTAACTGCAAGGCTGGCATGTGAAAGCTGATGTACCAGTGGAGCGGTGGGTGGGCAGACCTGGCCCCTGACTCCCAGGATGGTCTGCAGTTAGCAGGGACACTTTTTTGTTTTTAATCTTTATTGTTGAAAGTATTACAGATGTCTCCCTTATTCTCCCATTGACCTCCTGGTTCATAGGCTGATGCTCAACCACTGAGTCACATTGGCTGGGCTTTTTTTTTTTTTTTTTTTTTTTTTATAAATACAGTAATTCCATATTTTCCCGCGTTCTTAGGAGAGAAAAGCATATTAAACATCAAGTAATAATTTATTTCTTTGTTGATTAAGGTATTAGATATGTGTTCTTACCCCCCCAACACTCCTCCAGTAATTTTTTTAAAATATTTTTTTGGGTGTGAAGAGAGCAGAGTGCCTGAAGAATGGCTCCTCTGTGTAGAACACATCCAACAGCAACTTGGGCTTATTCTTCACAGGTGGCAGGATGCTATGACTTTCCTGTGACATTACGCCCTATACATAAAAAAAATACTTCTTTAAATTGATTTCAGAAAGGAAGGAGAGAGAGATAGAAACATCAATGATGATAGAGAATATTGATCTGCTGCCTCCTGCACATCCCCACACTGGGAATCAACACTGCAACCTGGGCATGAGCCCTGACTGGGAATCGAACAGTGACCTGCTGGTTCATAGGTCAACACTCAACCACTGAGCCATGCCAGCCAGGCCCAAGTAATAATTTTGTTCTGCAGAAAATCAAAGTTCTGAATTCGTACCAAATCTGAGAATTGCCAGAGAGAGAGAGAGAGAGAGAGAGAGAGAGAGAGAGAGAGAGAGAGAAAGAAAGAGAGAGAAAGAAAGAGAAAGAAAGAAAGAAAAAGTGTGTGTGTGTGTGTGTGTGTGTGTGTTTTAATTGGGGGGAGCACTTTTTAGGGGCAGGTTTGCCTCTTAGTAAAGATCATAAGAAGAATGTCTTGCTGTATGAACTTCTGCCATAAAACAGTTGTCCTTAAATTAAAAATAACCTTTTTCTTGTGATTATCTTATTCTGTTTTGATGACCAAATGGGTCATAATCACCTCCTGACTCACCTCTGTCTTTCAAGAAATCTTTAGAGTAAGTATACAACTCACTGTTTCAGGACTTTTAAAGACATTTTGAAAAATTTGTTCGTAAGCTTGAAGTTTATTATTATTATAAAACTAGGTGCCCAATGCACAAAAATGTGTGCACTCGGGGAGGGGGTCCCTCAGCCTGGCCTGTGCCCTCTCATAGTATGGGACTCCTTGGGGGATATCCTCCTGCTGGCATGCCTTGCCAGCCTGGGTGAGGGGCTGATGGCTGTTTGCAGGCTGGCCAAGCCCCCCAGTGGGGACCTTCACCCCATGGGGGTGTGGCCAGCCTGGGTGAGGGACTGAGGGCCATTTTCAGGCTGCCCACAGTCCCTTCAGGGTTCGAGTCTCTACTGGGGTGCCTGGGTGAGGGGCTGAGGGCTGTTTTCAGGCTGCCCACAGCTCCCATTGACCCAATGTCCCAGCGAGGCTGGCTCAGGTTTCTGGGGTTTATTTATCTTATATAATTGAAACTTTGTTGCTTTAAGCAGAGGCCTAGGCAGGCAACAAAGCCTCCTGTTTGCTTCAGCTCCATGGCTTCTATAATTGAAACATTGTTGCCTTGAGCAGAGGCCCAGCCGGCCTAGGCAGGCAGTTTCCTCCATTGCAAATGGAAGCCTCCTGTTTGCTCTAGCTCTGTGGCTGCTGGCTGCCATCTTGGCTGGATTAATTTGCATACAGCCGCTCTGATTTGCTGGTGGGCGTAGCTTAGGTGTCTTGGTGTAATGGTTAATTTGCATATTACTCTTGTATTAGATTAGATAATGCTTTATAAAATAATTACTAGACTGCATTTTTTCTCAACCCCTTCTTTTTGATAGATAAAATCTTGGTTTTAAGCAGTTTTAAGATAGTGCCTTTGCTCTCAGGCTGTGGAGCCTGCTGTGGCGTATGTGGGGTGTCAGCTGCCTCCTGAGGTCACAGCATCTTATGTGATGCTGGTGGGCTCAGACATGCCAGTGTCATCATAGCAGGGAGCGCTTAAAGACACTCCCAAGCTATCACCTTCTGTGTGCACTTTGTAATTGTCTAGAACAGAACAACTTTACTGGCTACAGCACAGGTTACTGTTTTTCAAATGCAGACTTTAAAATTAGGAATGTATTTGATATCTATTAATTTGTATCATTATAGTATATAATAAAATAAAAAAATTTTTGAGGAAAAAAAGCAATGATATTGGGGGGGGCGGGGGAGGTAACAGATCAGCCTAAGACTTTGGTGCATGCATTTAAGCATAACCAATGGACACAAAACACTGGGGGGTAGGGGAGGCTGGGGGAAGGGCAGGGGAAAAAAGAGATATATGTACTAATCTCTGTAAAACTTTATGTAATTAAAAAATAATAATAATAAATAAAAAATTAAGTTCTTTAAAAAAAAAGGCAATGATAAAAAGAAACAAGTTTTCACCACGGAAGCTGATGGGGTTTACCAGTAGCTGATTTTTTTCTGAGCTCTCAAATTCACACTGGTAGAATTTGCCACTTTATCTTGCACACTTAAACTCAGTCGCCTACAGGCAGGGCCAAAGGTTGACCAGCCTCAGTGTTGTAAAACTCCTCAGGGCATAACTTCCGGTTTCTGAGAGAATCATCTGTGAGGCTCATTTAATACTGGGTTATTTGCTGGTTAGCTTTCAGTCTTATCTGAAGTCCTGTCTGTCTCTGAAGTGCCGACATATGCACATCATACACTCTGAAGCAATCTAGGTTCTACTTTGGCAGTGACTACAGCATTGTTCAGTTCCTTGAATAAACCATTTGTGAAGAATTTTACCAGCTTCCTTTTAGAACTTGGCTGGATAGTGTACATTGACTACCACTTACTAGTCCATCAGCGTTTTTCTGGGTTCACCATCTTGGAGTTTGGCTCACATTTCTATTTTCTACTTTGAAGTGACCAACTTTTTTAAATGCCTTCTGCCCTTTGCTGTTTGTTAGAAATCTAGAATTCAAAGGATGGCCTTTATTCTATACCTAGATCTGTCCTGCAATGTACGATTCTCTACAGTCGTGGTCTAGCCTATCCGTGTAACTCACAGGGAGCAGGATTCGAGACGACACTCATCTGGGATCTAAAAACCTACCTGAGTCACTAGCTGGAAACCTTGAGTAGTCAGGTCCCATTTCCGAGTCTGTGTTCACTCAGGAGAATGCAGTATCAGTGTTTGCTGTTTTCTAGAATCTTCACTCCCAAATTAATCTGTTACTTTTCCCCATCCTCCTCCTTTCTGCTGTTCTATTGAAGGTTTAATGTTAGACGCTTGGGAGTCTGAACTCTCATTTTGAGGGACAGTTTCTTTTTATTTTTAACTATCAGGGTTGACATAATGCTTGAAATTTCAAGATTTTCTTGCATTCATGAACCTGATAATACTTCAAATAACACCTTTTACAAACAAACCTTAGTGGCTACCCTTTTAAGAGTGAAAAGGACATAATTGTGTTTTTTTCTTGTCTTATTTCTTTTTAGGTTTTGAATGAAGAATGTGATCAGAACTGGTACAAAGCAGAACTCAATGGAAAAGATGGCTTCATTCCCAAGAATTACATAGAAATGAAACCACATCCGTAAGTTGGCCCCTACTGTCTCCCAAGAGTCAGACCTGCTTGCTTGTTTCCAGTAATGATTTTAAACTGAAATGCACGTTATGCTTTTATTCAGTCTTCCCAGGGAATTAACAAAGCATGTTGATTTTGCATATTCATGTTAATAATAGTATTTAACGATAATATAACAGTCAATAGTAAATAGTGTATGTTTCAGATTAATAGTATTTGCTGGTGATCTTTCAATAATGAAACAATTGTTTCGTTTAAAACAATAGTTTATATACTATTACATAATAATAGTATATATGTTTTTGATAATAATAGCTATCAGTGATCTTCAAGTAATAAAACAGTTATGCAGGTCCATAATTCTTCTTTTTTTAAAAAAATATTTTGATTTTTTTACAGAGAGGAAGGGAGAGAGATAGAGAGTTAGAAACATCAGAGAAACATCGATCAGCTGCCTCCTGCACACTCCACACTGGGGATGTGCCCGCAAACCAAGGTACATGCCCTTGACCAGAATTGAACCCGGGACCTTTCAGTCTGCAGGCCAATGCTCTATCCACTGAGCCAAACGGGTCAGGGCCATAATTCTTTTTCTATGAGACCCTTAAGGCCAGATGTTTCGTAGTTCTGTATTTTTGTTTTTTAGTTTTAGAAAGGGTATTAATCACAGGGTTTTATATTGATACTAGAGGCCTGGTGCACAAAAATTTGTGCACTCGGGTGTCCCTCAGCCCAGCCTGAGCCCTGTCACAGTCCGGGAGCTCTCAAGGGATGTCTACCTACCAGCTTAGTCCCACTCCCCAGGGAATCAGGCCTAAGCTGGCCATCAGACATCCCTTTTGGCAGCCTGGGTGCCCTAGAAGAATGTCCGACTATGGCTTAGGCTTGCTCCCCTGCAGCTGCCTCTGAGGAAGGTGCAGTGCCAGGACTGGGACGGTGCAGCCCTCTCTCCCATTGCCTCTACAGAAGGGGCGAGGGGTGGGTGGCACCGGGACCACCATGGCTACCTTGGCGGCGCAGGCTCTGCCCCCCACCCACTGGTCATTCCTGTAGGTGGTTTCAGCAGGTGGTTCTACCGTCTAGTCTAATTACCATGTTAGCTCTTTATTATATAAGATGTTTGATTTTCCTATGAGACCATGTCTTAATCTTTGTGTCCTCAGAGCACAGTGCTTGGCACAATGGGTTCTCAGTAAATGTTTACTGTGCTCACTGCCCTTGCTCTCGCTTCATGGTCCCATTTCAGAGAAAGCAAAATGCTCTCTTACTTTAAGCTGCTGAGAGCAGTGAGCTTTTTTCTTTTCTTTTTTCTTTTTTCCTAGAGCTTCTCCTGTTCATAATGATAGGTGACACAGTGGGACCCTGGGAGCCTTTACAGTAACTGTCCTCCCACCCTCACTGACCACCTCTCTCATTGGCCCTGCTCCTACCCCTACAGCCGTCTTTGTGCTTAGTGTGCCAGGGGAACTGAGGCTTTCAGTGCTCAGACTAGACTGCCACTGAGACATGAATTCTTTCTATCTACTTGGTTTAACACAAGTGATGAGACTTTTAGATGACTTGAGCCACTTTGAGTATCAGCGCATTTGCCCCCCCCCATTGTTACACCCTCATGTGTACCAGCATTTCTCTCCTTCAAGTACTAGAGCAAGATATTAACCACACCTTATCTGACACAGAGCCTGCATCACCTGACATCATCTGCATCATGTTACACAGAGCTTAGTGTTGTAGAATTAGAAGGGACCTTCAAGATTGTCTAGTTTATTCCTCTTTATCCTACAAACCAGGAACACTTCTAGTATTTTTATTTCAATGCTAGTAATTTATGAATATAGTTCTCATTATAAAAGACTTATAATATAGAAAATTATAGAGCAATATATGAGTTTCTCCCCGTACATACACCCTTTTCAGAGGTAACCACCACTTAATAATTAAATGTAGGCCAAATGCTACCTTACGAACTGAATCTGTTCTAAAAAGATTATTCACTTTCTATAAAATGAAACAAATGATGCAAGAACTTCACCATAAAGCTATCTGTTGGTCAATAACTCTTATAGTTCTTACTATGTGAGCTCTCTGAGAGGTCACATCCAGAAAGCCTGAGCCTGGACAGAAGGTGGGGTTCCCCTGCAGTTGGGAATGGGAAGACACCTTTATCTACAGATATTTCTGCGATGAAATTGTGAGGCACTCAGATAAACCTCTTTTACTTCAGAAGCCAGGCACGTTATATTGGCTCAATAGGAGTTTCATTGAATGATTTACAAAGTGAAAACCAATCTAATTTATAACTTTTTATTCTAGTTTTTGTTTGGAACTTGTACTATCTTATATCTTATAACTATATAAGTTGGGTCTTTCACCACCCCCCCCCCCCATCACCACCACCACCATGACCACCACCAATGTTTTGTTTTAGATTCCTTGGAGAATTTGTCTTCATTTATACTCTTGGGAAGTATACTAAGCACTGCTTTGCATTCTTATAGCCACTTAGCGTCAGTATTTGCTTTTGGGGCTGTGTAGGCTTTTCATGGACAGATGATGGACTGCACTTGGGGAGAAGGGAGAAGCTGTTGGGTAGTGGTTACCGGGAGTGGGAGGGGCTCCTTGGCTCGCAATGCATCCTCCCTCCCTGCATCCATGGAAGCCAAATAACGCGTGCGCACTGTTCACTCAGCCCTTCCTCTGAACAGGTCAGGCTGGCCACCTTCTGCAGAAGGCAGACAGTAAGTATCGTAGGCTTTCTGGCCCACATGCAGTCTCTGTCATGACACATACTCCACTTCTTTTGGTTTTTTTAAAAACAGTCTTAGATTATGGGCCATACAAAAACTGGGCAGATTTAGGCCAAGGGCCATGGTTTGCTGATACCAGCGCTAAATCCAATAACAAAATCAACTTAAGTTCCTTTTCATTTCCATATTTCCAGGCTGAAAGGGAATTCAGCAGAACACCACACTGTAATTTTTGTGTTAAACTATTAAGAAAATATAAGAACCCTGGCCTGTGTGGCTCAGTTGGGTGTTGTCTCCTGCACCGCAAGGTTGCCATTTGGATTCTTAGGGCACATGCCTGGGTTTTGGGCATATTGGAAGCAATCAGGGCACATGCCCAGGTTGTGGGCTTAACCCCCAGTGTGGGGTGTACAAGAGACAGCCAATCAGTGGTTCTCTCTCATCATTGATGTTTCTCTCTCCCCCCCTTCCACCCTCCTTCTCTCCCTCTCCTTTCCTCTCTGAAATTAATTTTTTAAAAAGGAAGCATCCAGTACAGGTGCTCTTCACAGACTCTGGCTGAAAACCTCCACGGTCTAAGTGGCTTGCTAAACAAGATCATGGCCTTGTACCTATGTTGTGGTTGGTCTTACAGGCATGTTTCATGTTACAGGGCTGCTCTGTGGCTGGATACCAATAAGCACAGTTAGTGTCTGTTTCATAGCTGTGGGACAGCACCAAGTACCAGTCTCTCCTCCCCTCTTCCCCCCCTTTCTCTTCTTCACCCCACCCCAAAACCTTTGGCTTTTGTTAGGAAAAGGGAAGTTTAAAATGGAGTATGACCTAATATAGCATTTGAGTTAACAAATTAAACACAGGCTATAAAGTGGTTGTTGGCATTAGTGTTGCAGGAGGAGTTGTAGATACTGGGGGCGGATCCAGCTATGCTTTCACATTAAATGCATATGGGTGGGGGAGCCCATTGGGTGCAGTAAAGAATTAAATTGCAAAATAAGCAGCCTCTTCCCATTAGCTTTCTCCTTTGCTATTTGTATTGTGGTATAACTTACCTTTCTAAAAGTTTTGAACATAGCCATGTAGTTACAAATAAATATCACCATTAAAAGAGGCTAATCAAATTTATAAACAGCATAAAATGCGTGGCAATGTAGGTTGATAGTATTTAAATGTTGTAACAGAGTGATAACATTCTTCATATAGTCTAATAGTCCTTAAATTGTGGGACATCCTTGGCGGGGTGAGGGGGAATGAGTGTGTGTTCGCGCGCACACGCGCGTGCACACACACATGTGCGCACACAGCATGTGCTTAGTAAAAATAGGAGCAGATAAAAAATAAATATTTACTTAATAAAGTCTCCAACTAATTTTCTATTTTTCAATCTGTGTGCTTGTAATGGAGGTATGTTTACTTTGTAAAAATTCCAATTAGTGGTGTACTTTACTTCACTATAGTTTTTGTTCTTTAATTAAAAATTAAATTGAGTTAATTTTAAACTGGGGGCAAGAAAATCCTGCAGCCATATTTGTCTGTCTGTCTGTGCACCGTAAGGGAAGGTCTAAAAACATACGCATGTAACTGCCAACAGTTGAGGCCTCTAGGGAGTTTGAGCGAGGAGCCTTATTTTTACTGAATGCACATCTAGGGTATCTTAATTTATACTTACTACTTTTAAAAGAAGGAAAGGAAAGAAAATGCCTGCTGCTGGGAAGATCTTGGGGGTTTAGGAGGAAAGAGTGTGTCTGTTGAGTAACTTCACCCCACCCCAGGCAGATGCCTATGGTGCGAGCACATTATAAACGTGACAGTACCAGAGATTAAAATAGAAAACATTCAGATAGTCTCAATACTGGTAGCTCTCCTTTCATCACTGGAGCTCGTCCTGTTTTATTAATATGTGATTTTTCTTGTATAGCATGACTTCCAGGTACTGGAGGACTTACCCTTGAATTATTCATAGAAGCAGGAAGATAGATTGTACCAGCTCCTGGCAGCTTGGCATTAGAGAAGCAAAATGAGAAAGACACATGTAGGTAGATTTAGGAATGTTTAAAGGTTACTAATGGCAACTTCTGAATGTAAATTCAGTGAATGTTAATGACTATGTGAGGAGTTTAATGAAGCAGACAGGTCTTTTTAAAAAAATACATGTTCTTAATGATTTTTTTAAATTTTTATTTTCTTTTAGAAAGAGAGAGGAAAGAGAGGGATAGAGAAACAGAAACATTGATGAGAGAAACATCATCAATAGGTTGCCTCCTGCACTCCCCTCACTAGGGATCAAGCCTGAAACCCAGGCATGTGTCCTGACCGGCAGCCTCTTGGTTCCTGGGACAACATTCAACCACTGAGGTACACTGGCAGGGCAGACAGGTCTTCATTAGCTCTAAGAGCATGGCTGCTTTTTAAAAAATAATCATAACAATATATTAAAGACAGCTTTGAAAAGAGAAAATTGTTTTCGCAATTTATCCATCTTAATGAGATGGTTTTTGTCAAATACTTAGCCAGCTGTGACTTGAAGCTTTTAAAGAGTGCTCTCCTCCTCCTCCTCCTGGTGAGTGACAGGCCAGTTGCTCACACAGGTTTCCATGAATTCACCCTCGTTCTTGTCACCAAGGTGCATTAGCATTGGGAGCAAAAGACTCTAACTTGCTCCAAATGAAAAACCGACTTTTGCAACTAGCTGCCTATACACATGATAAATAAGTTGTGATATCCTTGATGGCTCCTAAAAGGTAAACTTGGAGCAGGGACAGCAGAGACTGGCTTTGAGCGGAAGGCCAACCTTAGTTAATAGTGGAGGCTGCCCTCTCGCAGCCTGAACCTCTTCCCTTCAGGCTGTTATAAGAAGTAGCCCTGTCTCCAGCCTCTGGGCCTTCCCGCTTTCTTGCCCCATTTCCCACCTTACAAAGCTGCAACCTTATCAGATGGCAGCAAGAAGGAGCCTGTCTCTCCTCTGCTTCAGCCCCTACCTGGACTTTGCAATGAGTCACTTGAGAGCCCAGAGGGCTTTGGTCCCGGAGGCCCATTTGTAAGTGTCTGCCTTTGCGGGAAGAGTGCCTTCTGAGTCACTTTCTGGAGAGCGGGTAGGGGAAGGCGTTTGAAGGGAGATAGTCCATGTCTCAAAGGAGGGCCTGACAGCCACGTGATTGGGCATGTTGAGACTGAAGGGTAAAGAGGGAGGCCCTACCCGTCAAGGAGTGTTGTTACTCTCATTTCGGAGGCTGCATATCCCATTTCTTTCTGGGGAAGCAGATGTTGACCTGCTTGCCTTTCTTCCTTAGGTGGTTTTTTGGCAAAATCCCCAGAGCCAAGGCAGAAGAAATGCTTAGCAAACAGCGGCATGATGGGGCCTTCCTCATCCGAGAGAGTGAGAGCGCTCCTGGGGATTTCTCCCTCTCTGTCAAGTAAGTATTTCCTGTGCTGGTGGCAGGGATCCCTGTCTTCCGCTGACCTGAGTTGTGAAGGCATAGGCCAGGTGTCAAATGACGCACACCAAAGGTTGCACACTGGTAATTTCTTACAAATCAGGAGATTTTTACCTTAGAATACTGCTTTCTGGCCCCTCATAAGAATGTGTTCTAGCAGCACTGGGTTTCGATTCCCCATGGAAGAAGTCTAGTTGCTGAACAGCAGTAGCACTTTGTGGACAGCACGTGCTGGCCAGTTTTCCCTAATCCCCACTCCTCCCTGTTGTCCCCTTGCACACAGCTCTCCTCCCTCCTCACCCTTTCCTTTGGGATCCTGCAGCTCTCTTTAACAGCTGGCCGATGGCCACGTCAGCTGCCTTTTCGAGCTTCCACCAGGTATCTACCTACCAACACCAGCCTAGGCCTGTCACATTAATTTAAAAGGTCACCACAAGGGGTGTGGGGTGTTGTTGTTTTTTTGCGTTTCCCTGCGGTAAATTTAAATGTGGAAAGGAGAGAGTGGAAGGGAGGGGAAGAGACGAGAGAGAAACATCCATTTGAGAGTGCTACATGGATTGGTTGCCTCCCACACTTGTCCCATCCAGAGGCTGGGAATCGAGCCTGCAACTGAGGTACATGCCCTTGACCAGAATCGAACCCGGGACCCTTCAGTCTGCAGGCTGATGCTCTGTCCACTGAGCCAAACTGGCTAAGGCATAAAGATTTTTTTTCTGTTTCAAAAAATTAATTGAACATCTCGTTTCATTTTAAGACCAAATATATGGTTAAAGTATAGGTTTTTTAAAAATACAGATTTAAATTGAGAATTTTTTTTCCTCAGTGAAGATACGGGAGATGATTTCAGGTGGCATTTGCAATACCTTATGTTTCCAGCATAGTTTTTAGTCTCAACATGAAAAAGTCAAACTGGGTTTAATTATAAGGTTTTCTCTTCCAACAGTGACTTTTTTTAGTAGACTGTATTTTTTAGAGCTGTTTTAGGTCCACAGCAGAGGTGCGTGGAAGGTACAGAGATTTCCCCTACACCCCACACTCCCCCACGCTGTCGGTGCTTGACTGAACACATGCAAATGGGGGTCTGGCGAAGAGCACCTCAAGATGGAAGTGTCGGTGTGCTGCTTCTTAATTTATTTTTCATCATCTGTTTTCCTGACACTTTATCCTGACCCAGTTGTAAACAGAACAGTATTGGACAAGGAGTGCAAGCAGCCAGTAAACTCACGGGGCTTCCCCGTGGGAGGTCGCGCTCAGCTGGGGCCTTGTCTGGGGCCACTGACCGCGGCACATGGCAGCTGCCAGGAGGCTCCCAGACCTCTCCCTTTTCTCAGATAAAAAATTGAAAGAGTCATGTATTTATTGTTTTAGAAATAAGATTTGAAACCGATGTCGTTAACCATCTTAATAAATACAAACACCTTTCCAAAGGAGGTGCAGGAATCCCGGTGGCCTCTTTGCTGCACGCGGAGTGGACTTCTGTGGGGCCAGCAGTGTCGTTGAATACATCCTTCCTCATAAAGCTTTCTCCCAGTCCTTCTCTTTTCTCACTTGAAATAGCAGAACTGCAGGCCTTTCGTCATGACATTGACAAGATGTGGTTGAAACTTAACTCTTGCATAGACAGTCCGCCCCTGGTGAAATCGGGTTTGTTTCAAGTTGTCCCCCTTAAAGTCACAGAACCTGTGGATGACAGTCAAGTGCGGACTTACTGTACTGCTCCTAACACTTTGCATCTCCTCAGTGGCTTCCTGGGAGCTCAGTGCTGCCACCTTCTGGGTTGTTCAGTTTCTTTAGCTTTAAGACTATGGGTCCAGAAGGGAGATACAGTTTCATTTATTTAACAAATCTTCTTAGATGCCTTTTGAGGGCTGGGCAGTGAGTGGGACAGGCAGAGTCTTTGTGAAGCTGCTGTGCTGGCCTCCTGGCACTGTGATAGTGGGCCGTCCCCTCAGTCAGCTCTTGCCATTTCTGGGGGCCAGTGTAGAAGGGAGCCCTTACCTTGACCAGGTAATAGAGGAACCTTTTCTGGGGCAGGAGGGCTGCCTGGACCTCTTTATTTGTTGTCCAAGAAGATTATTTTGTTCTGAGACCTTTTCCCCATGAGTAGAACTAAGACCCCTGAATAGAACACACGACTTGCATGGCTGGTGTTTCAGTGGTTGAGCATCAGCACAGGAAGCAAGAGGTTGCCGGTTCGATTCCCAGTCAGGGCACATGCCCAGAATGAGGGCTCGATCCTCAGTGGGGGCCATGCAGGAGCAGCCAATGGGTGACTTACTCGCTCATTGATGTTTCTCTCTATATATCCCTCTCCCTGTTTCTCTCTCTCTCTAAAATAAAAAATAAAAAAAATCAATGAAAAAATATTATACAAATATTAAAAAAATATTATACAAAACATATGACTTTACAGAGAACTACTGAACATATGTCCAGTTTCTCCTCTGCATGCCTCATTTTCTTTTCCACCTTTTATAAAAGTCTTTAAAATCCCATAAGATTTTACTTATTTTAATTACACAAGATTTAATTTTTCTTAATATTATTATTCTTTTTTGCACTTGAAAATGTAATTAAATCACACTACTTGCCTTAAATAGGCTACATTTCTTTCATTTGTTACCATATGGGGCATGCCACCCCTTAGGACTTTCATTTATAAAGGTCTTCAGAATCAGACTGGCGGACAGGGTTTCCTGCCTGGTGAGGGTGCTTCATGGCGTCACTGGGGGTTATCAGTCTTAATGGAGGGGCCTCAGGAGCTCGTGCTGTGTGGCAGCCCTGCGCCCCCTGAGCCGTGAGGAGTGTGGTCTCCTTGATGGGCAGGTGGCTCGGGCTTCACCAGGGCTGAGCCCTAACCTGGTCTCCTCTATGTTCCCCGCCTCCCCCAGGTTTGGAAATGACGTGCAGCACTTTAAGGTGCTCCGAGATGGCGCTGGGAAGTATTTCCTCTGGGTGGTGAAGTTCAATTCTCTGAATGAGCTGGTAGATTATCACAGATCTACATCCGTCTCCAGAAACCAGCAGATATTCCTGCGGGACATAGAACAGGTGCCACAGGTAAGCCTCAGAGAGAGAGGTGGGTCATCCTAGCAATGCACACAGCTCCTCAGGCAAGCAGGTGCCTCTTCAAAGGATTGCTTCTGGGGCGTACACACTCGTTGATCAAAGTGTTGCCCTTAATGCATGCCGAAGACTTGAATCTGAAGTAAGTAAAATAAAATAAGTTTGCCTTCTCCAGAGGCGGCTCCTCTGAGGCAGTGTGTTGCCCATTGCCCACTTGCAGCCCTAGGAAGGAGGGTCTGTAACACACTCTCCAGTACCCTTCCTCTGGAAGCAAATTGTACAGAAAGTCCTGCCTAGGAGAGAGGGAGGGAGGCAGGCAGGCAGGCTCACTCTCCCTTCTCTAGTCCAAGTCCTGAAACCCTACTCCTGTGCCTGCTGAGCACACCTCGTTCAGTCAGGCTCTGGACTTTCTGACCCTATAAAACCGACAGGATTTTACAAGTGATGCAGTGGTAGGAACTGAAGTATTTTCTAATCCTGAGATGTCAAACCAAACCTGATGGCCATTTCCAAAGTTCTTTCCCCTTTAAAGCAGCACTTGCCACCCTCTGCAATGATATGGCACAACTGGGCACCAAAGTGAGACCTGCCCTAATAATTTCTGAGCATTGATGAAAATTCACACTGTCCCATGCAAACTTAGAACATGTATGAATAAAGGGTTGGGGGGAGAAATGGGGGTTTACTGCGGGAAATGTAGAAAAGCCGACACTCCTCTGTGGCTCCCCCATAACCAATCCCACTTGGAACTGGCCACACTCAGGACGCAATGTGTGTGTTTCTCCCTGCCCCTCCTCTGCAGCAGCCGACGTATGTCCAAGCCCTCTTTGACTTTGATCCCCAGGAGGATGGAGAGCTGGGGTTCCGTCGGGGAGACTTTATCCACGTCATGGATAACTCGGACCCCAACTGGTGGAAAGGGGCTTGCCACGGGCAGACCGGCATGTTTCCCCGCAATTACGTCACCCCCGTGAACCGGAACGTCTAAGAATCAAGAAGAGATTATTTAAAGAAAGTGAAAATTTTAAACACATAAAAATGAGTTAAATCCGTGAGCTGCCTCTAACAGCAGCCTGAGCAGGAGCTCCGAACACCTGGTGGGGTCACCTGGTGACCCTCTCATTTTGGTTGGAACTTTGGGGGGTGGGAGGGGAGTTGGATATAACAATGCCAAAACTTACCTATGAATTAAGAAAAAGAGTTTTTATTACAAGTTTTCACTGCTGCTCCTAGTTCTCCTCCTTTGTCCTTTTTTCATCTTTTTTCTCTTCTGTCCATCAGTGCATGACATTTAATGCCACATATAGTCCTAGCTGATGCCAATAATAAAAGAAAAGAAACCAAGTGGGCTGGTATTTTCTCTATGCAAAATGTCTGCTTTAGTCAGGATGACTGAAAGCACAGCCATTGCTGGGTTCTCCATAGAGACACGGGGGTGGGAGGGGTGACTGCTTACTCTGTGCCGGAGGGGGCAGACAGGGACCCTGCCCTCCAGCCTCCCACCATGTATTTTGTCAAAGTTGGAAATAGAGGGGGCAAAAGGAAGGAGGGTTGCCCCCATGCCTTCCCGAGAAAGTTAAACTGCAAGCCTGTCTCTTTCCGGCATTGCTTTTCCTCCTGAATGGCATCTCTGAGCATGTTGTTTTCATAGTGCCTTTTTCCTTACTTCCAGGGTTGCTTATGAGTGATGTTTTTTGTTTGGTTGGTTTTACAATAAGTTAAAGACAGGCCAGAGCTTTTCAGCCCGTGTGTCGCCTCGTCTGTGTAAATGCCTTTCCCTCGGTGAGGGGAGCATGGGTGGAGAAGGGCAGGCGGCGGCAGAAGTAGAGGGTGTGGCCTGCTGCCTGTCCGGAGCCAGGAGTCGCTCAGGGTTGGCTCTAATGCTTGTGAGCCCCCAGCGGTGACAGGAGCAGAAGCTGGTGTCTGGTCGCTGCCCAGGGGCTGCAGCTCTGCCCACACTGGACTGGGTCTGGCTGAAAGGGGGTCAGCGTCCTTGACTTTGCCATCTCAGGTGTTGTCTGCCCCCCTCCTTAATCCCCAGAGACCCCTGACTCAAGCCCTGGAGCCAGCAAGTTTCAAACACAGGAAAGCTGGAGGAATTTAAACTGTCGCTCTCCCTCTGTCAGGATGCGCCATGTTCCTACACTGCGGTGGCAAGTGAGCTTCACTTCATCTTTCTTGCTCTGCAAACCAGGGGTACCTGTTCATGCCTTTTCTCTCTCATGTCCCCACCTAACCTGCCAGGTGAGCCTTAGGGCAGCGTTCACGAAGCAGCTGGGTGGTCTTCCTGTCTCCATTCACAGCGGGCTGTGTGTGTAGCTGCTCCACCCCAGCCCCCCAGAACTCAGTGTCTCCGAGAAGCAGGGAGAGCAGGAAGGGAAGACTGGAAATGTTGGCAGGCTGAGTCCGCGGAAGAGCTCTCTGTGTCCGCCTCCTGCCAGTTGCTTGCCCCTTGGAGCCATGTGCTTGTGAACTTTCTCCACCCAGTCCCTCCCCACAGCACAGCCGGCCCGGAGTTGGTGACTGGTGACGGCCTTGGGTTCCAAAGCAGTCGTCGGAGTCTCCCTGGACTCTGGTCGTGGAGCCGGACACAGGCTCCTCTGGACAGAATTCGGCCTCTCCACACTCCCTCCCTGATGATAAAGGAATCTGGCATTCTGCACCTGGACCACGTGATTGTTTTATTTTGGAGTTGGTGTATATCATGGAGCCTTGCTGAACTAAGTTTTGTGTGTATATATTTAAAAAAAAATCAGTGTTTAAATAAAAAGACCTATGTACTTAATCCTTTAACTCTGCGAATAAAACTTGTTAGGTAGTGATTAACTGTGAATAATAAACCTACAACGACTTCTTCACTCTGTATCTTTTTTTGCCTTCGCTGTAAGATAAAAACCGAAAAACGGGCAGGGAGTTGGGACTCATGTCCTTATTTCCGACTCATCCCGCCCCTTTGGGGGGAGGGGGGAGGGAAGGGCCAGGAGGAGCGATGCCCCCTCAGCTCTTACTGAAACACTGGAGTTTTCCAGTGTTCTCACAATGTAGATTTCCAGGCTCCACCCTCACACACTCCGGATTAGGGTGGAGGGCACAACAAGTGTTCTTGGCATTTCTGATGGAAACTGTAGACCACACTTTGGGAACTGTGGGGACAAAGAGCACAGCTGACTTGGTTCTTGTCCCCTCACCCACCTCGTCTCCTTCCTACCCCCTCCCCACTTAGTGAAAGCCAGGACAGAATGGTCTGTGCCAAAAGCAGCCTTTTTGTTGTTCGTTGTTTGTCCCTTCTCCTTCCTCTCTGAATACAGATAGAAACATCAATGATGAGAGAATCCTTGACTGGCTGCCTCCTGCAAACCAGGCATGGGCCCTAACCCGGAATCAAACCATGACCTCCTGGCTCATGGGTGGACGCTTAATTATTGAGCCACGCCAGCCGGGCTGTGCCAAAGCAATCTTGATGTGCCAAGTAGCTAAAACATACTTGTCTGCTTATGGGGCGAGCCTCGGCCGGTTCACCCACACAGCACTCGCTACAGAAGACCAACAGATAAGATTTGTTTATAGAGAGTGAACGGAAAGAAACAAAACCCAAGGAATTTCCACTTGTATTCTTGGTCTAGTTCCTAAATAGAGCCCAGCACCCGACTTCAGCTGTGGCTGCCCAGCTCAGACAGGTTTTCAGTTCCTTCTCTGCAGTGACCATGCGTGAGAGGGGACTCACCCAGCGCTGATCTGCGGGGCGCTGCTGGTCGCACAGTCCATCTAGGCCACTGCTTCGAAGCTAAGCAGGAATTTCCAAAACAGGGCTTTTGAAGTGAAAACTGAAGGCAGCCACTGCCGGTCTCCGTGAGGCTCTGCGCTGCTTAACGGACAGCCTCAGAATTTAATGGAAATTGCTGCTTCTGTGCAGTAGGTTTGGTTGCAGGCTTCTTGGTGATGGCACCCTCCTCGGACCATGGAGGTGTAATTCCCGGAGAGGCATCTGGTGGGAGCGTTTGGGAAGACAGCGTGGAATGAGTCAGCTGCCTTGGATGACTAAAAGTTACAGGTGGGTGAGTGGCTACAAGGCCTGCTCTTGCTCTCTCTGCAGAGTGTCCCTGCTGCAGCTGGAGCTTGGTCGCCCTCCTGCCACCCCTCATACTTAACGGCTTAGGAGTCTGTAACAGAGGCTCGTCTTCCAGCGTGACAGTGGCCCTGGCTCCAACCAGGTGCCCCAAGACGATCTCACAGCACCCGTGACGGGCACCCGTGGTCTGCCTCTCCTTCACTTGCCCCGTTGACCTGCTTACGGTAGGTGGTCTTCCAGTCAGAACGTTTTACTTCCCCAAAGTGCCTGGGTAACCAGGAAAATGAAAGTGGGATTGTATTTGGGCACCTTGGATGGAAATACTCCTAGAGGCTGTAGTTACGAGCAGTACAGATTGCCCACACCTGAGCCCTTTTACGCTGAAGAACGAGAGGTTGGACATGCTCAGAGTCTGCTTAAATGTGGCCCCAGGGGTGACAGGCTCCTCGCTCCAGCCAGAGCCCCGAGGCAGATGAGTGACGTGCTCTCCACCCAAATGGCCCCAGTCAAAACCCTGGATGACCACGCCGTCTTAGTGCCAGGAAGTAAGTGCCATCGGTGTGCCCGCAGCTCTGACTCGTGAACAGTAAGTGGTGGTGACTCCACTCGCTACTCAGAGCACTCCAAACACCTCTTCTAAAACTGACGGCGTTGGTTTAAGCGGCACACTATCCAGGCCAAAGACTCCTGGGGCATCCTCTCAAGACTTGGTTCTGGCCCAGCCAGTAAGCAACACTGGCCTCAGGTCTCCAAGGACAGTCTTCCTGGTTAATACAAGCAGACCTCGGAGGTGTGGGCTTGGGCACAATCTTTTTGCTGGTGGAGGGTCTGTGAAGCTCAGCAAAGCGAAGCGCAGCAAGGCAAGGGATGCCTGGCTCCATCCCCTGGTCAGAAGTCGGGTTTAGAAGGCAGTCACCTCAGGTGTTGTCTGTGTCTGAATAGCCTCTAACAGGGCCTGCCTCCCTCCAGGACCCCGTTGTGGCATGAGTGCCCAAGCCAGGCCAAGTACCCTCAGGTCTGAAGCCAAAAGGGTGAAGGACTGACCCCTCCCCTTGCTCCTCCCCTAACCCCTTCCTGTGCTCCCGCCAGCCTAGCCTTCTGTACGTGGTACCCGTGCATTCTCCGGTAGTGATGGGTGTGTTGGTGTGCGAGCTGATGGGAGCGAGAATTCCAGACAAGCGTTGTGGTTGACACAGTCGGTGGGGCGGTGTGAAGCAGATGGGACTCGGACTAGGTCTTGGGGTAGATTGGTTTGAATAGAACACGTAGACCCAGCCCACGCGGCAGGCGGTGCAGTGTTGGCAGAGGGGTATGGTGGGAAGGAGCACGGTGTCCCCTGCAATGAAGAGTCCAGGTGGGTTCGTGGGGCTTGGAGCCCAGGCTGAATAGTGCCCACACCCCCTGCCGACAGAGGGTTCCATAGGCCCCAGAGATGAGCGGCAGGATGAAAGCTGACTTAGGGGTGCACAGGGGGAGCCTGGGGGAGGTACTGAGGTGCTCGCTCAGGGGAGCGAGGAGCTGTGTCAACCTCCTGTGGAATTCGCATGATACGCGCCACTTCTAGGCCTGGCTGATCCTCCACTTTCTCCTGCTGCTGGCTGGATGCAGGAGAGCAGGGGAGCCACCAGCTCTTAGTCACAGCACCACCCTGCCCTGACATCCCAGGGCCACACGGGAAACCAGGCAGCAAGAGAGAAACCTGAGAGGCCCAGCTGAAAACATTAGCTTGGGGGAAGGAAGTTGAATTGCTCATCGTGATCTAAAATGTGCCGAAGCCGACACAAGGCCAACGGTCTGGTAGCCGATGTGGCAGGCTCCCGGAGCCCAGCCCCACTGCCCTTATTACTTTGACGCCATGTCCTTGTTCAGTCACTGGGCAGGTGCTTGTTGAGAAGGTCACATGCTTCATTCAGGCCTCTGCTCAGATACAAGTCCCCACTCAGAGAAGCCCTGCCTACATGTGATCAGTCATGGCCTGGCCTCCTCGCCACCTCACTGGGTGCACACATCCTGCCCACCTTCCCCACCAGACTGTAAGCTCCTAGGGGCGGGACTCGCTCAGGGTTGCATCCCTTGCAGCTAGAAGAGTGCCTGGGAATTCCGGGTGCTTATCCATCACCCGAGGTAAGAAAAGTCTGTCCCAGACGCTGCTACAAATGAGGCCCATGGTGCCGGCATCCCAGCCTTGCCGTCTGCTGGGAAGGCAGCCAAATAATGCCTCAGTGGGAGGACTGGCACGATGAAGAGGAGTGTAGGAGTTGGGGAACATTCACCAGCAGCTCCTACCTGTCTCGAGGTTGGGGGAGACCAGACAGTTATGCATAAACAGAGAGCTAGACCCTGAACAGGATGATCGCTCTGTGGAGAGGGGGACATATTCAGGGCAGGAGGCCTTGGGCAGGAGGCACTGCAAGTTCCAGAAAGGCCTGCATGAGAGGGGGAAGAGAGAGATCGGGGTCCAAGGAGGGGCTGGCTCAGGCAGGAGCAGAGGTTGACCAAGCGGGCCCGGTTCACCTCAGGAAGGAGCTGGAAGTGGGAAGCCCTGGGGGCTTGGGGTTTGGCGTCATTTTAAGGATGGCTTTACTAAGAGACAATTCACTTGTCACCTGGTCACCCATTTAAAGTATACTGTTCAATGGTGTTTAGTGTTAGGCATGGTTATACAATAAATTTTGGAACATTTATTTCAGAGAGAAGGAAGAGGGAGAGAGAAACATCAGTGATGAGAAAGAATAACTGATCGGCTGCCTCCTGCACACCGTCTACTGGGGATCAAGCCCCAAACCCGGGCATGAGCCCTAACTGGAATGGAAACGTGACCCCCTGGGTCATGGATTGACGCTCAACCCCTGTGCCACACCAACTGCGCCATTTTGGAACATTTTCGCCATCTCCAAAAAACAGAAACAGGCATCCATGATCGGTCTTTCCCTCACCCCCACCGGCCCTGGAACCACCAGTCTACTTCCTGTCTCTATGGATTTGCCTGATCTGAACATTTCCCACCAATGGAATCGTGCAATATGTGGCCCATAAGCTATGGCCCCAGGTAAGACCTCATACTCTCCACTCTCCTTGAGGGGAGAGGGCAGAATGTGAGGTCCAACCCGAGGCCCTGAGGATGGGATGAAGGAAGAAGAGGGAGCAGCAAAGGAGACTCGGGAGAAGCCATTGAAGCAAACCGGGGCCAGCTGGTGCTGGGGCAGCTGTGTCTAGGAGCACTGCTGCAGGGACTTGCCTTTTTGGCCATTCTCATCCAGACCCCTCATCCTCCACCCTGCTGCTGCCCCCTGCCAACCCTGATTATCCCCAAAGTGCCCTGTCATGCCTTCCCTCTTGTGCTGAGAAACCTTGCTGAGCACCAGGTTGTCTAGAGGGCAAAGGGCAGACTCCTGACCCTCAGGAGTGGTGACATAGGAGAAAGAGCTCGAGATCAGAGTCATGGGACCCAGGGCTTTATTCCAGGCTGTGACCTTGGGCAGGGCCCTTCGCCTCTGCTCGCTTTGTTCGGCTGTTGAAAAAACAAGCCGACGTCCCCAAGTTGGCCAAGGAGCAGACGTGACTGTGACCTATTTATTAAGTGCAGTGGGACCGGGTCCGATTCTGATCTTGGCATGCCAGGCGCTCTGCTCCTGAGCCAAGTCTCCAACCCCTTAGCCCCTCCTGGTGCCTCTGGCATTTGCCTTTCTGATCTGAGGCCAAGGTCTTGCTTCCTCCCTGCTTGTCTGCTCATCCCCACCCTGACTTGAGGCTGATTCTACAAGCCCACATCCTCCGAGAAACCTTTCCTGACCAGTTCCCGGACTCAAAACTCCAAACACCTGATCATGTTAGATGTATGAGCTGCCTTCAGAAGAGCTGACATCTTTACGATGTGTGTCTCCCCATCTAAGAAAGAACACAGCTGTCTTTTCCGTTTCAGTTCCTTTGGGAACGTTTCAAAGTTTTCCTTCAACATATAAATTGGGGTGGGGCAGGGACCAGGAGAAAGATCAGATTCCTAGCTCTGGACCCCACTCGTTGTATAACCCGTTTCCTCATCATCATGATGTGATATAAGGTCCATCTGCCTCTGAGCGTTTGGAGACGTGACTGATACATTAAACTATCAAGCACAACCTTAGCTGGTTTGGCTCAATGGATAGAGTGTTGGACTGAAGGGTCCTGAGTTTGATTCCAGTCAAGGGCACATGCCTGGATTGCGGGCTTGATCCCCAGTGGGGGGTGTGCAGGAGGCAGCTGATCAATGATTCTCTCTCAGCATTGATGCTTCTATCTCTCCCTCTCTGAAATCAATTATATATATATATATATATATATATATATATATATATATATATATGTATGCAAGAAGTATTATACTTACTCAATTCATGTTTCTCTTCGTTGGTCCTTCCATAGCAGACAGGCTGCTGCCATCTTCTCATCTCCTCTTCGTCCTCTTCTCTTGCTCTGTAGTAGTGGGATGCTCAACTTTTAGCCTCTACGTGGCTACCAAGACCACTCGTCTCAGCCACTCTAGCATTTAGGTGTGGCCATGTGACCAAGTTCTGACCAAGAGAGTGCAAGCAAGTCTCATGGCGCAGCTCCCAGTCTCTCCCCCAAACTCCTTTCTCCTTCAGTCCTTCCACCACCCTGTTGCTAGAATTTCTAGCTGCTGGTTTGGGTCAGCCAGTGAGGACCACGCCCTGGGGTGGTGGCCTGGGGAACTGTAGGGAGTCAGAGGCCCTGGGAAGTTAGTGGAGATGGCTGCCAAACCAGCCCGGCTCCGTTTCCTCTGGGCTGTGATGGATTCCAGCCACTGTTCTTGCGGGGCTCTGTCACCTTCCTGCAGCTGAGTCTAATCCTGACACCCCACTGTTCATGCCTGTCTACCAAGCAGCCCATCCCCAACATTCCCTGGTATCTCTTTTTCTCCAGAATTCAAGGGGCCCCGAAGCAGGTGTCTCTCCAAAAGGTGAGCAAAGGAAGACATCCAGGGATGCCCCCACATCTTTCTCTCTTCAACTCTCCTGTGCTTACCACTCTCCCCACCCCCCACCCCCATGCTTCCCTGTCTGTACATCCCTGCAGGGGGTGGAGGCGGGTGTGCAAGAGGGACATCAGCTTACTCGGAGCCAGAGTGGGGTACAGATTCTCCCCCCTCCCCCCCCCCGCACACCACAGGATTACTGAGCATTTTATTTTATTTTATTTTATTTAAAATATATTTTATTGATTTTTTACAGAGGGGGAAGGGTGAGGGATAGAGAGTTAGAAACATCAATGAGAGAGAAACATTGATCAGCTGCCTCCTGCATAATCCCCACTGGGAATGTGCCCGCAACCAAGGTACATACCCTTGACTGGAATCGAACCTGGGACCCTTGAGTCCGCAGGCCGACGCTCTATCCACTGAGCCAAACCAATCAGGGCTTACTGAGCATTTTAAACATGGGCCTGTGCCAGGTACTGGAGACATAGATCATCAGAAATTTACCTGCGAGCTCAAGATGTGTGGCTGTGGAGAGGGCAGGAGAGGAGAACCACACTTGGATGGGTCAGGAATGGCTTCAGAGAGATGCTGGGGGAGGGAAGGGACATTATATATGCAAAAGCACATGCATTTTTTTAAAAAATGACAGAAAATAACAGGTATCGAGGGAATTCGAGGCATTAGAACCCTCATCCATTGTTGCTGTAAATGGAGACCAGTTTGACGATTCCTCAACAAGCTAAACAGAGAATTATGATATAATCCAGTGATTCCACTCCTGGGCATATACCCCAAAAATGTGAAGGTAAGAATTCAAGCAGGTCCTTGAATGCCACAGCATTATTCACAATAGCTACACGATGGAAAACAACCAAGTGTCCATCAAGACATGAATGCATAGGCCTAACCGGTTAGGCTCAGTGGATAGAGCGTCAGCCTGCGGACTTAAGGGTCCCAGGTTTGATTCCGGTCAAGGGCATGTACCTTGGTTGTGGGCACATCCCCAGTAGGGAGTGTGCACGAGGCAGCTGATCGATGTTTCTCTCTCATAGATGTTTCTAACTCTCTAACCCTCTCCATTCCTACCTGTAAAAAAATCAATAAAATATGTTAAAAAAGGCAGGAATGCATAGACAAAATGCCGTCTATACATGCAAGTGGAATATCTTCCATAAAAAAGGAAAGAGGTTCTAGTACATGCTACCACGTGGATGAACCTGGAGCACCGTACGCTCAGTGAAATAAACCAGTCACAAAAGGGCAGATGTTGCATGGTTCCACTTATGTGAAATAGCTACAACAGACAAATCCATTGAGACAGAAAGTAAATTTGTGGTTACCAGGGCCAGGAAGAGAAGGGAACGGAGCATTATTGCTTAATGGGTAGAGTTTCTCTTTGGCGTAATGAAACAGTTTCAGAAATAGCAGTGATGGTTGCACAACACTGTAAATGCAATTGATGTCACTGAATTGCATGCTTAAAAACGGTTGTTGAAACAGTAAATTATATATACACACATACACGGAGTACACGGGCTCCCACATGCTGAATTCTAGAAGGAACAGTCATGACCACAGGACCATGGCCAGGGAGTTCTAGGGGAATGGCCGATGCTGAGGCTGATGCTGAGACTGAGGCTAAAGCTGGAGGGCCTGGGGGCAGGAGCCCTTGGACTTTCTTAAGATCATCACGGCGAGTTTCCGTGGTAGTTTCTATCACCACTTTATCTTCTTTGACTCCAAGCACCGGGTGACCCAATCCCGCTCTTGGAGGGCTGGATCGATGGAGCAGGATGTAACGGCAAAAGACATGGACGTTTTTGAGACATCCATGTTGTGGCATGTTCCAGTGGTTCTTGACTTTCCATCACTGAGTCATGGTCCATCATGACACCATGACATTGCACGGTACTCTGCTGGTGAACCGCTCTTTCCAGCGTGGGCTGCCATGAACATTCTTACTCATATCTTTTTGTAAACCTGTTTTCAGTTCTCTTGGATGCATGGGTGTATCGACGTTTAACTTCCTAAGAAACTGCCTGACCTTTCCCCACGTGTTTGTACCATTTTACACTCCCACTGGCACTGTGTGAGTTCTGGTTGCTCCACAGCTTTGCCGCCATTTGGTGGTGTCTCTTCATGCTTTTAATTTGCATTTTCTTTTGACTAATGACGTTCAGTTGCTTATTGTCCATCTGTATCTTTCCTTGTGAAATTTTGTTCAAATAATCTCACCAGGTTTGTTTATTGGATTATTCATCTTTTTTTTGTTCAACTTAACCAGATTGGAGGTTCCCAGAAGTAGTCATCCTCGATTCTGGTGGGACCAGAAGTCGTGGGGGAAGACGTGGACTGAGGTTGACAGGGGCACGCCAACGCTTCCTTCATGATAGGGCTGCACCCACTCGCTCCCTCTGTGCATTTGGGGGCGGGTGAAGACTGGCTTTGCTGAGACACAGCAGGAAACACCTTCTCAGGAAAGCTCAGAAATGGGTGATGGGAAAGGTGGATGATCTGGTCAGAGAGAACCAAATGCTGAAAACCAGAAGGCTGGAGTCCTGGAGACCCCTCCAGCGCACTTGGAATCCTTTCTCTTTGGGCTGACATCACCACTCTGTAGCCTCCTGGCTGAGGAGAGCAACAGAAGAAAGTTGAAATGCATAAGAAATCAGCTTTTGAAAGTTACTGGACAGTAAATCCTCTCTCTCTCTTTTTCTTTTCTTGGTGAGTTTACTGATGTTTGAGTCATGTGCTGAGTTAATCTAAAAGGACCACAAAAGGAACTGGATCGAGGAGCCTCTAGCTTTGGTGCCTGCAGGCCGTCAGGACTTCTCCAGAATCCTCCAATTGTTGGTTTTTCATGATTTTCTCTAACTTAAAGCCCTAGAGTTTCAAAATAAAATAGTAAGTAAGAGTGATGGAAACTATGTCCACATAAAAACCTCCACATGCATATTTAGAGCAGCTTTATTCATCATTGATAAAAAGTAGAAGCACCCAAGATGTCCTTCAATAGGTGACTGGATAAACAAACTGTGTGCCACACCCAGACAGTGGGCTATGACTCAGCACTAAAGAGAAATGAACTACTGAGCCACGGAAAGATACGGAGGAAGCTTTGATACCTATTAGTAAGTGAAGAAAGTCAGCTCCGACAGGAGAGAATTTCTCATTTGTTTATTGCTGTATCCCTAGCATCTAAAACAGTGTCTGGGCGTACAGACCCTCAAAACATGATGGGAAACAGAGGTCCTTCATCTCACCCTGAGTCACAAGAAAGGAGAAAGACACAAAGGCAGCCTTGGATGACCAGCTGAGACTGGGTTCCCAATTCAGTGTCTTTCCAAACAGAGGTCACCAACCAACATTCTTATTCCCAGGCTACAAGCCAGACCTGGTTGGTCAGGATGAGGGCTAATCTGCGTTTTTATTTTTATTAAATACTAGAGGCCCAGTGCACAAAATTGTGGGGTCCCTCAGCCTGGCCTGCACCCTCTCCAATCCGGGACATCCCTCTTGGAATCCAGGACTGCTGGCTCCTAACTGCTCACCTGCCTACCTGCTTGATTGCCCCTAACCACCTCTGCCTCGGCCCCACCATTGTGGCTTAGTCAGAAGGACACCTGGAAGGATGTCCAGAAGACTTCTGGTCTATCCGGTCTAATTAGCATATTACCCTTTTATTAATATAGATACTTTCATTGATTTCAGAGAGGAAGGGAGAGAGAGATAGAAACATCAATGATGGGAAAGAATCGATCGGCTGCCTTTTGCATGCCTCCTGGAGATGGAGCCCACAACCCGGGCATGTACCCTGACCAGGAATCAAACCGTGACCTCCTGGTTCATAGTTTGACACTCAACCACTGAGCCATGCCAGCTGGGCCTAATCTGCATTTGAGTACCCTTGCGATGCTTACTAAAAACATATCTGCAGAGGTGCAGAGGCAGCAAGGTATGGACACTCTGTAGTTCAACCCTTTATCTTTACAGATGGACAAGCTGCAGCCCAGAGAAAGTGTCTTGCCAAAGAGCCACAGCAAGTCACCTCCTGGCTCTCGGGCCTCTTCCAAGTGGCATGGCTGACCACCCACTCAGGCAGCAAGAGATTCTTCTGTCTATGCTGGAAAAGATCATCCCCTTGGGCAGCTGATGAAGGCCAACTCTGTTTGTCAAGGCCACGAGGTAGGAGCGAGGAGGTGGGGGAAGTCCAAAGGAGCTTTTAATAGGTCTGTTTAGGGTAAATGTTGATGAGGTCACAGGAGGATTCACTTCCCTAACCTAATAGGAACTGTTATTTTCCTGTTTCTCTTTTCACATGATATGATTTGCTTAGAATATTTAACTTGAAATGACCAGATTTCAAATATGCAAAAAAGTAGAACCAGGTGTAAGCCCAGGAAAACTGGCACCTGCCATTACTCTCTTCTCAGCTTGGCCCCACCTGACCATGGGGACCTTGGACACATCGCCTAGTCGCTCTGGGCCCTGGCCCCTGGCCATGAGTCTTCCCAGCTCTGATGGTCTGTGGTCCTCTGAGTCTAACTCACTCTACAATCAGCAATCAGCCTGCAGCCAGAAGTCCTGCTGGCTCTTCTGTGGGCTTGTTCTGGGCCAGGAGGACAAAACAGACCTAACGATTTCTATAGCTGAAGAGAGAAGAGGTCAGTGGTCAGCCCACAAAACTAATGGGAAATAGAGATGGAGCACAAAGCCTGGGGAAATAAGGCTGCCTTCAAGCAGGGAGATAGCAGAAATGATCCAGAACAAAGGGGGCCCTGAAGGGCACTGTGGGGACACTTTTCAGGAAATTAAATTTTGGTACCAGGTTCTGCTCACTGTGGACCACCTTAATTTTTTTAAATTATCGATAGTAAAGCTGAGGGAAAGAAGCCAGGCATAAAGGACATCATGTATGATTCCATTTATATAAAATTCTATAAAATGAAATCTAACCCATCATGACTGAGCAGATCAGAGATTGCTTGGGAAGGGGGAGGGAGAAGGGAGGGCAAGAGAGAGGAACAGCAAAGGGGCATGAGGACTTTTTGGGAGCATGGATGTATGCTCACTATCTTGTGGGGATGTGCACCACACGTCAAAACAAAATTGCTCTCTCTGAATACATGTAGTCAACTGTGTCTCTTATATCTCAGTGAGCCTGTTTTAAAAACTGTAATGAGCCTAGAACATCTCGTCAGACCAGAAAGCAAGCAAACTAGTCATTTCGTTAAAAGGATTCATGTGCCAACGTGAATAGGACCCACTGGCCAAAGATGGGAAAATGGGAGCATCAATTAGGATAATAACTATTGTGGACTGAAAAAGAACAAATGGCCCTGGCTGGTTTGGCTCAGTGGATAGAGTGTCGGCCTGTGGACTGATGAGTCTGGGTTCAATTCTGGTCAAGGGCACATGCCCGGGTTTCGGGCTCAATCCCCAATAGGGGGTGTGCAGGAGGCAGCCGACCAATGATTCTCTCTCCTTACTGATGTTTTTATCTTTCTTTCCCTCTCCCTCCCTCTCTGAAATAAATTTTTAAAAATATATTTTATTGATTTTTTTTTTTTTTTTTTACAGAGAGGAAGGGAGAGGGAGAGGGATAGAGAGTTAGAAACATCAATGAGAGAGAAACATTGATTCAGCTGCCTCCTGCACACTCCCTACCAGATGTGCCTGCAATCAAGGTACATGGCCTTGACCAGAATTGAACCTGGGACCCTTCAGTCTGCAGGCCAACGCTCTATCCACTGAACCAAACCAGTTAGGGCTGAAGTCAATTTTTTTTAAAAAAGGTGTAAATCCATGTGTGTTCATAATGATAATATAAATAAGCCTCATTGATCAATATCCTTTGGACATAGTAGGACCCAATTATTTTTAAATTGCTAAAGGTAAAGAATTATGCACCTAGCATGTCTTCATGCAATCAGTTAGGCAATGAAGCAAAATGAAAAACATGCAGGTATTATGATTCTCCTCATGGGAGCACACAATACCACAAAAGTAGTCTTGTAAAAAAAGTGAAACCGATCTGACTAGACCTTTTAGATGTAACTACCAATATGCAGAGAACACAGGAGGGCAGGGGAAGATGTTAAAACAATGTCATGAGGCCCTGGCCGGTTTGGATCAGTGGATAGAGCGTTGGCCTACAGACTGAAGGGTCCCAGGTTTGATTCTGATCAAGGGCATGTACCTTGGTTGCAGGCTTGGTCCCCATCCCTGGTCAGGGTGCATACAGAAGCAACCAACTGATGTGTCTCTCTCCTCATTGATGTTTCTGTCACAGTCTCCCTTTTCTTTTCTTTCTGAAATCAATAAATATTGATTTCTTTCTGAAATCAATTTAAAAAAAAACGCCATTGGGATGCCACCAACAAGATCTAGACTGAGGAAAACTCTACAAAGCAAACTACCTATTTTCTTTTTTAATATATATTTTATTGATTTTTTACAGAGAGGAAGGGAGAAGGATAAAGAGAAACATCGATGAGAGAGAAACATCGATCAGCTGCCTCCTGCACACCCCCCACTGGGGATGTGCCAGCAACCAAGGTACATGCCCTTGACTGGAATCGAACCTGGTACCCTTGAGTCCGCAGGCCGACGCTCTATCCACTGAGCCAAACCGGTTAGGGCAAACTACCTATTTTCTTAAATAAATAAAGAAAGGAAAAGAGAATAAAATGAGATGGAAATGAAAGAAATTGAAAGTGAAAATGAGGAAGAGAGAAAACATAGATTTAAAAAGACCTAAGTTGCTGCCCTAACTGGTTTGGCTCAGTGGATGGAGTGTCTGCCTGTGGACTCGGGGGTCCCGGGTTTGATTCCAGTCAGGGGCACATCCCCAGTAGGGGGTGTGCAGGAGGCAGCTGATCAATGTTTCTCTCTTCTCTGTCCCTCTCCCTTCCTCTCTGTAAAAAATCAATAAAATATATTTAAAAAATAAAAAATAAAAAGACCTAAGTTGCAATGCATGGTTTGTATCTCAATTCAGACAAACTTTTCTTTAAAATGACATTTATAGGCCAAACAGGAAAATTTAAACACTATTTTGATATTAGGAAATTGATACTTTTTGGGGGGGGGGGTGATAGTTTGGTGCATTTTGTCTTTTAAAGATACATTCTGAAATGTTTACTGGTGAAATAATAGGATGGCTAGTATTTACTTCAAAATAATGCTGGAGGGGAGAGGTGAGGGAGGTACAGGTATAGAGGAAACAAGATTGACCATGAGTTGGTTAATTGTTGAATAATGACTATATGATGGTTCGTTAGGCTATTTTCTCTACTTCTGTACCTGTATGTAATGTTTTATATTGTGCAACAAAATGCTTTAAAATTGTGCGTCAAACTGATTGCACTAATGTGAAAATGCAATTTAAAAATCAGGAAGAAATACTGTCTTGCAAAACGCTGACGTTACTTGCTTGAGAGCGGTAGCATGAGTCATTTCCCTCTTCATTTCTACATCTTCTGTAATATGTCCATATAGTTTTATAATGAGAAAATACTCGTAATAAACCCTAGGGGGAAACAAAACCTCTGTTTTTGCCGTCCTCTTCCCGGTCTTAAAAATCCACCTATTCTCTCCTTTTCTCCAGGTTTTTGCTTGGCTTTCCATCATCTGTTCAGCGCTCCCTCACTTTCCACCCGCCCGCAGGCTGACTGAGCCACCCCGATACTTAGCACAGCGATTTCGGGGAACCTGACTTGGGAACCCGCTTCCTTCCGATGCTTGAGTAACATCCGCGCACACGCGCTCTGCAGGACTACATCTCCCAGGAGGCTCTGCGCCGCTTGGTAGCGAAGGACTACATTACCCAGTGACACCTTGTGGGCGGTGTTATCGGATGACAACTGTCCAAACACTGGCCCAAAGTCTGTCGGAAGCTGCGCGGCGATTGGCCCTGGCGCCCGTCAGTTACTGCCGGGCGCAGTTGACTTTTGCTGTTAAGACTGCGTGAGGAAGAAGGGAGAGCAGAGCTGGCAGAGCCGGGCGGTGCCCTCCGAGTGGCGTGAGTGACCTCTACCTCCGCGCGTCTCGCCGCCCGTTCGGACGCCTGCACCTTCGCTTCCCGGAGGGAGCACACATGCGCAGGTATTCACGCGGGGCGGGGACTGTACGCACGTGTGTCATGCCCGCCCTGAGAAGCCTCTTCAGGGACGCGGGAGGCAAAACCGCACACACCCCCGGGGCACCTGTACACGCGGGTGCCCACCTCGCGGGCATCATCTCGGGCTCAGGGAGCAAAAGCACTCCCGAGGCACACCTAGACACCCGGTCTGCACGCGGGTGCATCGCAGAGAGCCTTAGCTGAGCACAGGGCAGACATCCCGGCTGCAGACCTGGACGCCTGGGGCTTCCGCAGTAAGAAAGGGGGCGGCTAAGGCCAACACCCCCACCCCCACCCCCCGCCCTGCCGCTCACACCGGAGGCCCCCCCATCTTCTGGGTGCTGTGTTAATCTACCAAACAGGGTCACATTTCATTTGCATTTTGTCTCTGTAGATTATTGGTACAAGAAGGAAATTTTGAACAGCAGAAAAAGTAAGGCCACCACACGACTATCTTTAACCAGCTCCTTCAGGTGTCTGAGACTTTTGCCCCTGTTACAAAGCTTATCCCATGTGGCAGCAATCTGGGCTAGGCAGGCGAGGCCTCATTCCCACTTCCTGGAAGGGAACACTGAGCTCAGGTTAAATAAACCTGCCCAGGGCCCCTGGGAGAAGCAGAGCTGGGCTTGGGCGCTGAGATCTAAGGTGAGGTCCAGATGTGCAGAGCTGCTGAGTTACAGAAATACGTCCTTCTTTCCCACAGCCTGGGACCCAGCAGTCCCTGGGAGCCACAGAGGCTCTCCCTGAGGCTCCTACCCTGTGTTTAACCTGCTCCTGGGGGGAGGAGGGGTGGACACACAGCTCCAGGTAATGTTACAGAGCAGCGGATGGGAAAGGCCAGGGGGTCCTCCTTTGAGGGAATCAGAAAAGGTACCAAGAAGTGGGCACACCCCTGGCAGGGCGTGGGGGTTCACATCACTGAAATTTTAAGAACATGTCATTTTAGAAGACTTTGTTGATAGGGCTCCGTGGAAATCTCATGCTGGTTTTGGGGGTGGATTGGGGCATTACTTTGGTATTTTCAGAAAAGTGAGTGCTTGGGGCTGAGGGAGTGGTGGGTACAGAGCTCCAGGGTGGGTATGAGAAGAAAAGGAATCAGTGGTGGGCCCTGGCTGGTGTGGCTCAGTTGGTGGATGTCCACCCATACACCAAAAGGGTGCTGTTTCAGTTCCTGGTCTGGGTTCAAGCCTGGGTTTCTGGCTTGACCCCAGGTAGGAGCATGCAGGAGGCATCTGATTGATGTTTTGCTCTCATATCTCTCTCTCTCCCTCTCTCTCTCTCTCTCCCTCCCTCCCTCCCTCCTCCCTCCCCCTTCCTCTCTCTAAAAATCAATAAAAAAAAGAAAAGAATCCATGGGGTGAAGGTTGTCATGGTGTGGTCACTGACTTTTCTATTACAAAAGTATTCAAGACCTAGATTAATTCTGAGTTCCCTTCTAAAGTCATTTTGTAATTTTGTATTTAGTTTTAGTTGGAATTGGGGGTGGGGGCATAACAAAGCCAAACGATATAGAATTATATTCAGAAAAAGGGAGAAATCTACCGTCCCTCTTTCCTTGCCAACCCTTCCCCCAACGGTAACTCTACCCGACCCTACGCGCTATACGGCTGAACAAAGTGTATTTACGTCTTGCTGTTTTTCTTTTGCAAAGATGGTGTCATACTACACACACTGTTCTGAAACCTGCTTTTTCTTTCATGTTTCAATCTACCGTAGACATCTCTTCCATGTGTGTGGCACTGGCTCATTCTTTTTAATGGCTGTATAGTATGCATCACACGGATGTGACTCAGTGTATTTGTTCACCTCTCATTGATAAGCATTTGTGTCATACCTAGTTTTACAAACAGTGACGCAATGCATGCCATTGTACACCCATGCTCGTGTGTAAAACCCCTCTCCAACAACGGTGCTCAACCAGGGACAGTTTGGTTCACATCAACTGGAATTGGCAACCGATGCTCATATTTTAAAACCTAAGCAGGGCAGAAGTCCAGACCTATAATGGTATTTTCTCTGTTCTGTGCTGTGTCCAAGGCAGGCGCTGTTTCAGATGGCTGGTCAGGGAGGGCTGCTCTGAGGGGTGATGTGTGAGCAGAGACCCTGGGAACCTGATCTGATGTTTCCTCCTGTTTTTTTGGGTTTTTTTTTGCATTTAGCTTGAAGCTGATGGACATTGTATGGGCCAGAGGCAGGGATGGTCGGCTATGACCCCAAAGCAGATGACAGGAGTATCTCCAAACTGGAGGTGGCAGTGTCTGGGTCTGTGTCCGGACTTGTCACTCGGGCACTGATCAGCCCCTTGGATGTCATCAAGATCCGTTTCCAGGTACCCTTTCCCCCTTTTCCCACGTGATGGATGGACTGGAGGTCAAGGTCATTCTTTCATGCCAAAGCAGTTCCTAAAACCTTGGAATTTTGTCGAGAACGTTGCCTTCGTTGCCTTTCCCGAAATTTTGCCGTCTCATCCAGCCCTGCCCCTACTGTCCTGACCTTTCCATTTTCGTTCCTAGCTTCAGATTGAGCGCCTGTCTCGCAGTGACCCCAACGCGAAGTACCATGGGATCCTGCAGGCCGGGAGACAGATCCTGCGAGAGGAGGGCCCGACAGCCTTCTGGAAGGGACACATTCCAGCCCAGCTTCTCTCCATCGGCTATGGAGCTGTCCAAGTAGGTGCGGGGAGCCGCCGGGCCCCTGGGGTCGGGTTGCTTAACAGAACAGCACAAGGACGTGGGGTCGGGCAGCAGGCGGAGGTCATCACACTTCTCACATGTCTCAATGGGGAACCTACCTGACAGATGGACTAAGTCAGACTGAGCTGTACCATAGGCCTTCCCTTCCCCACGTCCCCCCACTGCAGAGACTGGGCACCCACTGAATATTAGGGAGGCTCTCTTGACATCACACTCCCTATGGGACTTGCCAAATGGTGACACAATGCTTTTCACTTTTCAAAATTGCGTTTCCACATCTGTGCTTCCTTCGAGGAAGGTAAGAGCAAGCGATGTGTGGATCGGAGAGGTGGGGTGAGCTGTCAGCGGTGGGGCTTCATTCATCCTTCAGCTGAGTGCCGGATATCCGAGTGTGTGACACGTGGTGTAGAACCCCTGTCCAGTGCTCACTGTGGGCCGGGCCCTTTTTTAACCATTTCACCTCTGTTACCTCGCAGTAGTACTTTGAGATAGGTTCTGTTGTCATCCCTATTTTACAGACAAGGAGACTGAGGCAGAGAGAGCTTAAATAGTTAACCCAACCAAAGTCACCAGCTAGAAAGTGGTCTGGGTTCAAGCTAACTGGTTTGGCTCATGGACTGAAGGGTCTCGGGTTCGATTCTGGTCAAGGGCTGTACCTTGGTTGCAGGCTCGATCCCCAGTAGGGAACGCGTGGAAGACAGCTGATGGATATTTCTTTCTCATTGATGTTTCTAACTCTCTATCCCTCTCCCTCCCTCTCCATAAAAATCAATAAAACATATATTTTAAAAATAGTTTTAGAAAGTGGAAGAGCCAGAATTCCCACTTGGAGAGTAAGCATTAGAGTGGTCCCTGCCTGCCCTTTCCTACAACATCACACAGGCGCATTTCATGGCCGTCCCATCGGCGCCGCTGGCACAGGTGCTGCAGCGTGGGAGTCAGTACAGCCACCTGTGCTCTCGGACCCTGCCGAGCCGTCTCAAACTGGCAGGAGGGAGATCTGAGCGTAAGCGGGTAACACTGTGGAATATGGAACAAGTGGAGTTCTCCCATCAGAATCCTTGCTGCAGGGCGAAATGCTTCTCGGTGTCACTGCCGCAGGCTGCACTGGAGGGGTGCCCTGCCGAGGCTCATATAATGGCCACCTTTTCTCAGGTTTCAGGAAGCCAAGTTAATGAGTAGAATTTTTTTAAAATGTATCTTTATTATCGATTTGAGAGAGGAAGGGAGAGGGAGAGCGATGGAAACATCAGTGATGATAGAATCACAGATTGACTGCCTCCTGTACAACCTACCCCCCAGACCCCCGCCCTGGGGATGGAGCCCTCAACCAGGACACGTGCCCTGACCTAGAATTGACCGTGATCTCCTGGTTCATAGGTCAACACTCAACCACTGAGCCACGCCAGCTGGGCTAGAATTTTCTGATATAAAAGTTTTATATTTTCTTAACCTTTTTGAGTACTTGGCTCTACTCCAATAGAATCTAAAATGGCATCTGAGTTGCACAAAATTATGCCTATTGCATTGTCACTGCTCAGGAGGACTCTTTCCTTGTCCCAAGGGCTGCGCCCCACCTGGGTCATGGGTCATAGGTGGTCTGTTAAGGTGCCTGTCAGTGACCTTCTCGTGGGCTCTTGCAGTTTTTGTCCTTTGAAATGCTGACCGAGCTGGTGCACAGAGCCGGCGTGCACGATGCCCGCGACTTCTCCGTGCACTTCGTGTGCGGCGGCCTGTCTGCCTGCATGGCCACTCTCACCGTGCACCCCGTGGACGTCCTGCGCACCCGCTTTGCAGCTCAGGGTGAGCCCAAGGTAAGTGACCCAGCCGGAGAAGGGGCGCCCGAGCCACTGAAGGTGGCCCAGGAGTTGGGGCTCTTTCCCTGATGGGGTGGGATTTTCAGTCTACCTGCTGGTCCCTGTGTGAGACCTGCACCCGTGCTCAGCACCGTGCACTGTGCTCACGGCCTCACAGGGCAGCCAGGGTCGCAGGGTGGGAATCGGGACACATACCACACAGTGGGCTGGGCAGGGAAGGCGCCTGGGAATATGAGACTCCAGGTCAGATCGCTGATCGCGATGTTATTGTGAGACTGTTTATGGTTCCCACAAAGGATGGAGGAAATGGGGTAATTAAGTTCAGACTTCAGGAACTTACTGAGTGAAAGCGAGGGATTAAACCCTGAAGTAGACCTCTCCACCATACTCTGTTTCCTGGACATATGGTAGCAGCGTGCGCGCGCGTGTGTATTTGTGTGCGCGTGTGTGTATTTGTGTGTGCATGCGCGTGTGTGCGTGCGCGTGTATGGCAGGGTGAAAGGGAGATGTACCTGGGCATCCTGGGGCCCCGGTTCCCTGCCTGTGTTCGTTTCCTCCACAGATACTGCCTGCTCCACTGTGCTTGGCTGTGACCTTTGGGGATTAGTCCCTGTCGCCCGCACAGACTGCCTCCTCCTGCTTTGCAGTTACACCATGTTCCCGTGTCCTTTTTAATGGCTGTGTCATAACTTATGTACCCAGTCACCCGACGGGGGATGTTGCATCTTCTGTTCCAAAGGACACGCGCTCTGTGCCCTCACATGTTACTGGAGCCTTTGAGGGGGGGCAAGGTCACCTGGGGACGGGTCAGCCATGTACATAGCGTGGAGGGGTCACTGGAAAAGCCCACTTGGAGTTGTGTCCAGCACGTTCTGAGTCCTCTTGGCAGGAGAAGGAATGCTCCTGGGGGTGTAGGAGCGGGGACGTGCACGAGGCGGGCTGTGTTCTCAAGCTAAAACCAGCACCGCGCTCACTCGAGTTGCGTGTGTGCATCCAGGTGTACAAAACCCTGCGGGCCGCCGTAGCCACCATGTACAGGACCGAAGGCCCCTCGGTCTTCTACAAAGGCTTGAACCCCACCTTGATCGCCATCTTCCCCTACGCCGGCTTCCAGTTCTCCTTCTACAACTCCCTGAAGCGCGTGTACGAGTGGGTGACGCCAGCCGAAGGAAAGAAAAACGGTGAGGCAGCCCCACGAGAAAGGAGCGCGGCCTCCCTCCCGCCCCACTCCCACGACATCTTGTCTCCTTCGGAATGGCGCAGGGAATAGAGGTTCCTGTCGGAGCTTAGACACCGCAGGGCTCTGAACCCGCTTGCCATGCAGCCATTCACACCAGTCAGTGGCACCAGCAACATTTCCAGCTGCTGCTCACGGCTCTCATTTCGGTGAGAGGTCCACCTTGCGGACTGCCTGCGATGGTGTGTGTGTTCTGCTTGGTTTTGTTTTGGAAGGATGTGCAGGAGGTGGGACATCCTGTTCCCCTTGAGCCTGAGCTGAGTGACATGGCAAAGCCAAAGGCCCTCACGGTCTCCAGTGGGGGAGGCAGAGCACTAGTGACCCACCCATGCTGCCACCTGTCCCATCTGCGGTCCCGGGTCGTTCTTGCCAGCAGTGGCTGTGTCTGGTTCTCCGTTTCCTGGATTAAGCTCCTCGGAGAGCGAGGATGGCTTGTGGGTTTTTGTCTTATGGGGACAGAGTTCATGATCGTGAATTTGTCTACCCTCCATTGCATTTTCCTCATTTCACCACTCATTCCCACTTTTCTGGTTCAGGGAACCTCAAAAACCTGCTCTGTGGCAGTGGAGCCGGAGTCCTCAGCAAGACGCTCACATACCCCCTGGACCTCTTCAAGAAGCGGCTGCAGGTCGGAGGGTTCGAGCAGGCCCGAGCCAGCTTCGGCCAGGTGAGCTGTCCCCTGCCGGCAGCACTGGGGGTGGGAGAAGGGCAGGGCAGAGAGGGAAGTTGAGCTCCAAAGGAACACCAGGACTCATCGCTTGAACTTGGTTGTTCATGAGGTCACTGCCTGGTCATTGTCATTGGGAGTTACTGGAGCCTTTGGGGGGAGCAAGGTCACCTGGAGAAGGCTGGGCTGGAGGGTGGCACTGGTCAGGCTAAGAGCTAATGAGGGCCAGGTTCAGATCTGCTGCCCAAGAGAGACCAGGTGGGTTGGGGGGAAAGGCAGAGGTGCCTCTGGGAAGAGGGTCCAGAGCTCTCACTGGATCCTTAAGAATGAGAACCAGCGGGAGCTGCCTGGGCAGGAGGAGCTCTGTCCAGTGCTGAGTTGCAGGCACTTCAACTTGGAGGAGAAAGAATGGGGTTAACTTCTCTTTTGCACCCATTTCTTTCTTTTTTTTAAAAATATATTTTATTGATTTTTTACAGAGAGGAAGGGAGAGGGATAGAGAGTTAGAAACATCGATGAGAGAGAAACATTGACCAGCTGCCTCCTACACACCCCTTACTGAGGATGTGCCTGCAACCAAGGTACATGCCCTTGACCGGAATCAAACCTGGGACCCTTCAGTCCGCAGGCCGACGCTCTATCCACTGAGCCAAACCGGTCAGGGCTGTACCCATTTCTCACCCAGCGCGTATGTATGGGAGCTACGATGCGCTAGGCATTGTGCTGACGAAAGGATAGAGCCATGTCCATGTTGTGACCCCTCCCCTCACCCGGGGCAACCTTCCTCTCCCCAGGTTCGAAGCTACCAGGGCCTCGTGGACTGCGCCAGGCAGGTGCTGCGGGAGGAAGGCGTGCCGGGCTTCTTCAAGGGCCTGTCCCCCAGCCTGCTGAAGGCTGCCCTCTCTACTGGCCTCATGTTCTTCTGGTACGAGTTCTTCTGTAACCTCTTCCACCGCGTGAAGAAGGCTGACAGCTAGCCTCGGGGCCAGAAGGCGGCCTCCCCGGAGCAACCTCCTGAAGTAAGACTTGATCTGGGATCTCTGCTGCCCTGAGAGCCGCTGCCTGGCCCACCCTCCGGCCAGCTGTCTGGAGCAAAGAGCACTGGGAGGCCGCAGCCTCGACCCAGCAGCTTGGAGGCCACCAGGAGGGCAAGGGCTTTCTCCCTGCGGGACACAGGGAAGACTAAGGGCGTGGTGGGACCCCAGCCACTCCAGTCAGGGAGCTTGAAGTCTCCCCTCCGTCCAGCCTGCAGCCTAAGGCAGGGCTGGGGACCCTCTTTCCTGCCGGGGGTCATGTGGATATTTATGACATCATTCAGAATTACCATCTTAAATATCAGCCTGCTGTATTTGGTCAAATATTTAACTAAATCACCCAGATGCCTTGGCAGGGCCAGACCAAATGATTTCTTGGTTCTTATACCTTTCCCACCCCTGGTCTAAAGGGAGCAGCTGCCTGCACTTCTTAGCCCGTCTGCCTCGAGAGCTCTCCGGACCCTAGGTGGGGCCACAGCTTAGGTTGATGGCTGGGACTCGCCAGAGGCAGGGGTCTGGTCCCCACACCTAGGCCTGGTTCCCGCCAACTTGCTTAATAGACACTAAGGCTAAAAGCACATTCTTTACCTCCCCAGAACACCAGCTGTCCCCAAATTCCATTTTCTCAGGAGTTGCAGGGCTCGGGCAGCTTGGCTTCTAGTTCTGGGAATCCAAGCTGAATTGATCATTTTCTGACACCGCCCCTGTCCCCACCCACCTCCCCCCCTTGCAGGACCAGCCACAGCAGAGACTCTGGGGAAGGCAGATATTGCAGCCCTGCAGGAAGTAGGGGGCTGTGCTGAGGGGAGGAGGTTGGGTAAAGACATGGGATAGCTCCTCTTTTGGGCCAGGCAGCCCCCTGGGTGGGTAGGAGCACACAGCTGGGCCAGTTGCTGAGCATCAGCTGTCCTCTGAGTGTCTTCCTCGGCTCAGCCTGTGGCCCTGTGTCTCCTCTGTAACCCAGTAGGGCCCCGCTCTGACGTAGCCCAGTGAATGGGGTGGCAGAGGGAAGAGGTCGGGCAGACAGCCTGGTGAGGGTGCAGTAGGTGCCCAGGGGAGATGAGCATAGGAATCCAGCCCATCCATCAAGGCACAGGAAGGAACTTCAGTTTTGGGGAACAGGAGAGGGTGAGAAAAGAAAATCTTTGGAACACAGCCACCTCGTCCAGATCTGCCAGCCCCAAGGGGCACGCAACCTGTGGGGTGGGCTCTGCAGTCGGGGCTCCAGCTCCAGGCCACTGGGACGCATGAAGGCGGCAGCTGGGAGCAGGCCTGGTGTGGGACCCCCTGGAGCCTGGCCCCTTCTCGCCTTGTTGCTGTTTCATGTCTTGGCTGGGGCTGTGTGATGTCTGGGACCCCGAATCCTGATCTTGGCTGCGGATAATGAAGGTCCAGGCTGTGGCTGGAGGGCACTCCGACACCCACTGGGGTTTTGGCACTGAAGTCCTGGGTGTGGAGCTGCAGGAGGTAGCTGCCTGAATGTATTTTCTACAAAATTCCATTGCAGTAAACTATTTTCTTCACTCTCCTGCTCACGGTTTCCTTTGCTGCAGCTGAGGGTTCTCTTCCTCATCCATTTTCTGGTGACAGCTTCGGCCTCTCCTAACAGGAGGTGAGAACTTTGACACCAGGAGGCCGCCATCCATACTCCTTGTCTGAACCAAGGGGGCAGGCAGTTCTTTGCCCCCACCTCTGTGTGCCCTCCTGCAACCCAGGGCAGACCTCAGGGAGGGCCCTGTGTGGGCTGCTGGCCCGCAGAGCCTCTGCCAGCCACAGCCAAGAGGCTTGCTCAACTTCAGGGTGACCCCAACGCCTCGGGGCTGCAAGTTGGCACCTAGGAGATCCTCTCCCCCTTGATTTTTACCTGTAGCGTCTGTATCTGGAGTAGGAGAGGAGGGGTGGTGGAATCTGGTCCAGCCCTTACGCCCCTGCCCCCTTCTCTTCTAACTTGGCGTGGGGGGGGGGAGCCCTACCCCTCCGCCCATCTCTGCCCTTCCCCCTGGCTCCCTCCGGACGCCCGGGTACGGGCCACGCCCCCCGCAGCCCCTCCCACGCCGCGCGACTTGGCGGAGGCTCCTGACGCCGTTTTCACCTGAGCCCCGGCGTGGGGCAGCGCTTGAGACGTAGGGCTGCATGCTGGCGGAGCGGCAGGTCCGGCCCAGCGCCACGAGCTGTCCTGGTCCCGGACAGGCCGGGGGCGAACCGGGTGAGGAGAGAACAGGGGCAGTGGGAGCGGTGTCGCGGGGGTCCCCGCAGCCCGGCCCCTTCGCATGCCGGGGCCTCGGGGCAGGCCCGGAGGTGAGAGCGGAGTCACCGGGGCTCCGGCAGGTGGCGCTAGCGGGACGCCGCCGCCTCGGCCCTGCCCCAGCCTACGTCCCGCCCACCCAAGGCCCTGTCCCGCGACAGGCCCCGCCCACCAAGACCCTGTTCCCGCCATAGGCTCCGCCCACCACAGCCCCGCCCCACAGAAGGCCCCGCCCACCCCGGCGCCGCGGTAGGAAATGACCTAAGCCGCGGTCAGGCGCGGTTCTCACCAGCAGTGGCGCGGACGTGGGTACCGCGCGCCATGCCCGCCGAACGGCCTCCGGGCTCGCGGGCGCGGCACCGGCCGGGCAGGTGGGTCCAGGCGTTCACACCACCTCTCTCTCACGCGGGACACCGGACGGCAGGTTCTGTTGCTGGTCCTGCACCGCCGGGAGCGGCGTTCCGGGCTTAGGGAAGCTGTCCAGGTCTGGAGACCCCTAAGGTCGCCTCCCTTGACCAGGGGGGTGGCACCGAGTTCAGAAGGGGGGCTCCACGTCTTCCCGCGCCCCTCCTTAAGAGGAAGGAACTGGAGTCCTGCGTGGGCAGCGCTGGAGTTCTGCCACTCGGGAGGCTAGTGTAACCAGTCCGTGGGCTCCCGACCAGCTGGGCGGCGAAGGCGTCTCCAACCCAACCCCCTACCCCCCCCCCGCCCTGCGCGGGGTGTGCAAGGTCCTGAGGACTGAGAAGTGCCCTGGCGAAAGCTGGGGCAGCTGTGCGCAGCTTGGAGGCTCCCCCCGCCCCCCCCGGAGCCCTCTCATTCGCCCAGAAACTTGCGGGGCCAGCAGCTTCAAGCCGATTTATAGGGCAGGCAAGTGCCTACACCCCCTGCCCAGCGCTCCCCACCCCACCCCACCCCTGTATCAGCTGAGAGTAACTCTGCCTCCTGTCGGGCCTGGAGGGTAAGCGCTTTCCGCTTCATCTCTTTGCTCTTCTGTAATCCCAGAAGCTACAGGGGTTCCTGAACTAAACAGCAGGTGCTTGGCTGGTGCTCCGTCTCCACCAGAAGCCAAGCTTGGTGGGCACTCAGCTAACTACCAAATGCCAAGGGCTGCCCCGGAGTACCTGTCCCGAGCAGTGGCCAGCCCCTGCCAGGGCCTGCAGTCTGGGAATCCCGGCCTCACTCCACATCTGAGGCCTTCCCCTTCACCTCCCCTCCTCCCCAGGTGCTGTCGCTAACCCCGCCCAGTAAAGAGCTGCTGGGGCTGATGGTCATGGGGGAGCCTGGTAAAGAGGAGTATAAAATCCAGTCTTTTGATGCAGAGACTCAGCAGCTGCTGAAGACAGCACTCAAAGGTGAGCATGGGAAGCCTCCCGAGCCTGGGTCTGGAGCTGCGGCCAAGGGGACAGGGCGGGAGGTCTGAGTCTTAGCCTGGGAACGTCCAGTCCTCTCTCTCCCTTGGATTTCTGTGAACACGAGTCAGCAACATAACTCTCAAAGCAAAAGAGAAGCTGCATTCAGGCCAGTATTTGGGAGTGTGAGTCAGTCACCTCTCAGAAGGTAAAGCCTTTCTAGTAACATTTACGTGCTCATGAAAGGGACCCAGGCACAGAGAACACAGTTCCTCTAAGTCTTTACCTTGGACCTGGTTACTTTGTTGCTGCTGCCAGCGCTCTTGAACGTGCCTGAATCAGGACAGGATGGAGTGTTCTGCTTGGCACAGGAGATAGGGTCATTGTCCTGGACCAAGGCCTCCCCACAGCACTCAGGACAGAAGTTTGACTCGGTTAACAATTGGCAGTGCTCAGCACGTGCCAAGCTGAGCTTGTGGGGGAGGCCCTGCCTGGCCTGCTCTTGTCAGGGGTTCATGGGAGTGTGTTATGAGGACACTTGCCCCTGTAAAATAGCTGTCAAAGACACTAAGTGTCCCTTCCTGAACCTAGTGCCACACGATATCCTGAAAAACTAGCATTCTTTGCTTAGTCTCTCACCTACATGACCTTCCCTGTTGCCTGATCGGGCCACAGGAGGCTCCAGGCGGAGCTGTGCCTGTGTGTGGCTACTTCTGTGTTTTCTGATCTCTAAGTGTAATGTAAGCATGTCATGGTGTGCTCTTTTGTAAACACCTCCAGTCCTTCTTAGGAGCAGGTGGAGGCAGATGTGATAATTTAGCAGGTCGAGACTGCCTGCCTGTCTCTACCCCAGATCCAGGTGCCGTGGATTTGGAGAAAGTGGCCAATGTGATTGTGGACCATTCCCTGCAGGACCGCGTGTTCAGCAAGGAAGCAGGACGCATGTGCTATGCCGTTATTCAGGTTGGGGGGCGTTGGTGGAGAAGAGGGGAGACACTGCTTCAGGAGTGGGCAGAGATGCGAAGGACTTGCCTCAGAGGCAGAGAGAGGACGAGGGTCCTCAGCCACGGACGCTCAGGTGGGGGTGTGATGGCACTGCCAGCCCCTAACGCTATCACCTTTCCTCTGGTTCACAGGCAGAGAGCAAGCAAGCAGGCCAGAGTGTCTTCCGGCGTGGACTCCTCAACCGGCTGCAGCAGGAGTACCAGGCTCGGGAGCAGCTGCGCGCCCGCTCCCCGCAGGGCTGGGTCTGCTATGTCACCTTTATCTGCAACATCTTTGACTATTTGAGGGTGAGGCCATTGCAGCCACTCTGTGCAGCAGACAGCCTGTCTCCTGAGGCCACTAAGCCAGTGCTTTGACCCCTGCTATCCCCAACAGGTGAACAACATGCCCATGATGGCCCTGGTGAACCCCGTCTATGACTGCCTGTTCCGGCTGGCCCAGCCTGACAGTCTGAGCGAGGAGGACGAGGTGGGTGGCACTGGCCGGGAAGGCTGTGGAGGTGGGCAGGCTTTAGCTCAGCTCAGCGTCCATGGAGGTTGGAGGGTATCACTTCCTGGGGCAGGAGCCTGGAGGGGCAGTTAAGGCCTGTCAGTTATAGGACAAGCTGCCAAGTCTGGAACTGACCCAGAACAGAGAGCAGCCCAAACCTCCTGGCTCCGAGGCTTCCCCTCAGCAGGAAAGCCAACCTATACAATGGCAAGAGCCTTCGACAGCTGTGGATACTGCTGGCCAGAAACCAAACCAGGGTTAGGCAGTGTGGGGAAGAGGAAGTGGGGTTCAGCTGCAGTTTGCAGACAGGGCCTTTGTCTGCCTGTCCCAGCTGAAAGAATGTAGGCAGGTTTTGAACTTGCTCCCTGTCATACAAGATACGGGAACTACCCACTGGGTGGTGTGAGGATGAAGTGGGAAGATGCGTGTACAGTGTCTGGCACGCAGTGAGAGCTCAGTAAATGGCTGCTCTGTGTGACAGGCTGGCCCTGCCTAGGGCTCACCTCCCACTGTCCCTGCAGGTGGACTGCCTGGTGCTGCAGCTGCACCGCGTTGGGGAGCAGCTGGAGAAGATGAACAGGCAGCGAATGGATGAGCTCTTTGTCCTGATCCGGGATGGCTTCCTGCTCCGGACCAGCCTCAGCTCCCTGGCCCAGCTGCTGCTGCTGGAGATCATTGAGTTCCGGGCAGCTGGCTGGAAGACGACCCCAGCTGCCCATAAGTATTACTACAGCGAGGTCTCTGACTAGGCCTCCAGATCAGGCTTCCCTCCCAGCAGCACAATCTTTGCCTCTCCAAAGACTTTTTCATTTCTAGTCTTTCAGCAGCTCCCGAGAGGTTTCCCACTTATCCAGGGGTTCTGCCCTGAGCATCTCCTCCTCCTGCTGCAGGGACTGGGGAAAACACTACACAGACCTGCCCCCTACCCTACTCCCTTCAGTCTCTCCCATATCTCCCACCTGGCCTGGGAAGAGAGGGGCAACTCCTAACAACCACTGCACTGTGTAACCACTGGCACAACAGGGTCTTGGTGCCTCAGTTTCCCATCTGTAAAATGGGTACCCATAGCCACTGGTAGGATGCTTTGGAATGTCAAGGGGGAAAGGTGCAGAGCACAAGTCACACCAGAAACTTTTATACATTTTGTATTAAGGACCACTTTGGAAACAGGCGTATTACCTCCAGTCAGTTTGATGGGTGGCAGTACTGTATCACATGCTACACAGTTCAAGGTGAGAATTTCCTAATAAACCTTTCGGATACTAAAATGCCTCCTTTCATCACCCAAAGGTCCACCCCAAGCAGATGGAAGAGAAGGCTGGATGGGCCCTAAGTTTCTTGGGGGAAATCCAAGTCCATGTATTGCCTCTTTGCAAGGAGATGGGGCAGGGAGAGCGAGTTCTAGCCCACAAAGGAAAGACTAAAGCAATAAATACGCTGCACCATCCTTCCTGTGAGGCCCGCCCGTAAAAAGGAACTACATCCTTAAGCACAGGTATTTTTCAATGTAGCAGCGGCACATGTTGCTCCTTGCAGCAGAGAGCCCTGGGCAGCTCCCGGAGCTCCTACCCCTCCTACCACCAGCGGTAGTGGGCCAGGGCGCGGTTGGCCTCAGCCATCTTGTGCATGTCATGCTTCCTCTTGATCACAGGGCCCTGGTTGTGAAAAGCCTGCAGCAGCTCCTGTGACAGCTTCTCTGGCATCAGTGTCCGCCGATGCTTCTTCTCCCGGCACTCGGTGATCATCCACTTCATGGCCAGGAAGCGTCGGCGCCGGTCGCTGAGTGGCACAGGGACCTGTGCAAGATAGGACATGGGCAAGTTGGCCCAAGAATTAGCCAGGGTTGCAGCCTCCTTCCTCCATGAGTGCTGAGTGGCCACAGGTTCCCTCTGGGTCAGCCCTCGCAAGGCTCCTGAGGAGGGGGACCTATCTTTTCCTCTGAGCTCCCCTCACCCGTGGGTGAGCTCAGGGTAGCAGACAGAGGCATTCACTGAGCAAATGCGTGTTAAGCACTAACCTCTCTACCTGTAAATGGAAGCTCAGCCAAGTTGATAACAAGCACCAACTGGGTGACTTAGCCAACTCAGATGACAGGTGCCCAAAAGGGACCCTCTTGTCCAAGAACCATTTGCCAGGCCCCCACTATATACAGGCATCATGCCGGACCCTAGGGACACCGACAGCAATAAGAAAGTCTCTATTTTCATCAAGTTTACACTGAAAAGATAACACCCACTTAGGACAATGAAATATAATTAAATACTCTAATGGGGACACCTAGATCAGTTCAACAAATGGTGATGAAGCAGCAGTTACAGGTCAAGCACTGTTAGACACGGGGGTATAAAGGATGAGATAGAAACAGCCTGTCACCATGAGAAACTGACAGAACACAAGTTTTTTTCTTGCGGGGAGGTAGAGGGTGGGGGTGGGGGTGGGTCTGGGGCTCCAGAAGAGGTCACTTGGATACTTCTTTGTTCTCTTCCATTTTCTGTCATCTTTAACGCTATGGGACTCCCATGATCAGATCCTGCATCTTGATCCAACTCTAGTCCCTCCCACCTGCAAGAACCCCTCCCAGCACCTGGTTCCTCCCTGCCATGACCTCACCTGATAGAAACGGCCACCCTTGAGGATGGGTACCAGCCCAATCACAGGCTCGCAGTTTTTCAGCGCCTGGTGGAAGATGGTGTAGGGGTTGCGTTCAATGGATGCCTGTTCCTCTGAAGAAGCAGCATGGAACTTCTCAAACTGCTTCCTTTTCACGGCTTCCAGAGTCTGCAACGGGACACAGTGGCAGGGGCTGCTCAGGCTTCCGGACCCCAGCTGGGCGAGCACCGTGCCCTTCACTCCCACCATCCCGCTCTTCTAGAGCCAAAGTTCCTGAACGCTGCTGCCGCCTCTCCTCCACCAGGACAGGAAGAGCCGCTGAGATTTTTTTTGGGGGGGGGGGGGAAATGGCAGTTGTTCATCTTGCAGGGCTTCAGTAAAGCCCCCAGCACACACACACGTGTTCATTTCAATGACCGGTGCGTGAATCCACTCTTTTTCGTGCTAAACGGAAAGCCAAGCACAAGCTACAGGAGAAAGAAGGTGAGAGAGGAGCTCGTTACCTGCGTCACGAGGGATCTCGCCAGGACCTTGTTCCCTCCTTTCATCATCATGTTGGTGAATTTACTTCAAGGAGAAAAGCACCAGGTTTAGCTCCCCGAGGCTGCGTCCCGGAAGCCCTGCTGCAGGCCCGCCCTGGGACCGACCCAGGGGAGCGAAAGCGTCCCGTCTAACCTGATCACTGCGTCTTCAAACACGGAGCAGGTGCGCGCCGACGGAGCGGCTTTGATGGGCTGGGTCTTCCTGAGCTCCCGCTCGAACTTCTCCTCCTCCGTCAGCTCTGCCCAGGGCTTGCGGTGATAGTCCTTGTCCGTCTGCGGGTCCCTGAACTCCGGGCTGTAGCGGCTCCACCGCACCTGGGTGAGCCTGGGAGACCGGAAGAGGCGGCAGGCCCAGCTGACTCCACACGTGGGGACCCTGACTTAACAATAGGCAGCCCCCCGACCAGGGAGCGGCGCGCCCGCCGCTCGCCCACTCTGAGCTGCAGGAATCCTGGCTCTTGTCTCAGCGGTAGGAGGCGGACCGCCCCCAAACAGGCCAGGAAGCGCCTCCTCGCCCAGGGCCAACAAAGGCCGGCTCCCAGCTCCCAACACAGAACACCCCCAACTCGGAGCTCCTCCGCAAGACCGCACTTTGAACTCCGAGTCAGAACCCCCGCGGGCAGGGGGGCAGTTCCCTGCCTCCACATTGGCCCCGAGTCACACTGCTGGTTAAGAGCTTTGGACCCCGATTCCCCGGCCTCCAGGCTGCCCGCAGGCCCCGCGCGTCTGGCCGGGGACCCCTTTCTTTCCTCGCAGGCCTCTCGGTGCAGACCGAGCGGCCTCCCAGCTGCACGCCGCCCTCTCACCCCGGGAACCGCAGGACGCTCCGTGTTAGGTCCGAGCCCCCGAGCACGGCCTTCACCAAGGGGGAAGCCATCTTGGATTGCCTCGAGGACCCCGCAAGGACTGCCCTCGGCGTGCCTGAGCGAGTGGCGGAAAACGAGGAAAAGGTTCCGCGGGGTCCTCAATCTGCGCATCACCCCATCAATCTGGGCGTTGAGAGTCTCTGATCCCGAGGTCCAAAGGCAAGAATCGAGAGGAAACACTCGCCCTTCCCGTTATCCGTCGCAGTCAGGCGCTCGCTCCTCTCAGGCCCCCATGCAGGCCACGCCCAGGCTCAGCTCTCGCAGGTTGTCGCGAGGTTTGAGGCCGCGGGCCCGGCCCGGGCGGCTGCAATATGGCGGAGGCGGAAGGAGAGAGCCTGGAGTCCTGGCTGAGTGAGTACCCGCGGCCACTTTTGCATGTCCCCGAGCCACCACCGAGCCGCCCCTCCTTGCACCCCTACGGCCCGTCCCCGGGCCCCGCGGCGGCGCCGCCTGTCAGCCTGCGCTGGGCCCGCCGCCGCGAGCGTCCCGCGAGCACGCCCCTTCCTCAGCTGGGCGTCGGGCTCCCGCCCCGCACCTGCTCCCCGGGCTGCGGCGCCTCCTCCCGCTCCCTCGCGCGTCGGCGTGAGCTCGGGTCCGGTCCCGGCCTCGCGGGCTCCGGGAAAGTGACAGCCAAGTGCTGCGGGCTGACGGGGAGGAGGTGGCGGGGCTGCGGGCGGCTCAGTCCCCGCCGAAGGGACGCGCTCCGCATTCGGGCCGAAGCTCCGGGAGCGCGGGTGCGCCGAGCCCACGCGCACAGCTTCCGAACCCGGACTGTGGTTCCAGAAGGGACCGCTTCGCGCCGGCAGAATGTTTGAGGGGCGGATGTTCCAAAGCTCCGGAACCGAGCGCTGCCCCGACCCGGCGCGCGCACTGGATCGGCGGAGCCGAGTGCGGAGCCTCCGGCCATGATCGCGCGAGTCCGGCGCCTGAGCCAGCGGCGCCCTGCTGCACGGGCGGCGGGTTGGCTTTGCTGTGGGCCGGCGCGGGCGCCGGGGCTTCTAAGAGGGAGGGGACCGGCCGACGTGGCGGTAAAGGCGCGGAGAGATGCCCAGACATTGCCCTGCAGAGACCTCTCATTTACTTGGAGGTGATGGCTGTCTCCTCCGATTGCCTGGCCTTTCTTAATGAGAAAGTCCCTTCAGGTGGTTGAACCCCGGTGACATTTGCAAAACCTTCCGTCGCAGGCAGGTCGCTCGCCCCTGGACCTGTTCTCCAGGCTTCAAGTGCTCTGAGCACAAACCTTTATCCAGTTTCTTAGCGAAGCAGATACTCTCACAACTGCACAAAAAAGGGGACACCTGACTCCGGTCACGCCATTTGCCCAGAGCCACCCAGAGTATAAGCGCACTGGACTCGGTTCGGTTATATTCATGGGGTCACCGGAGTAGTTCAAGCGGCCCACGCTGAGTTTAATAGGTTTAGAGTTATGTTTTGAAATAGGAGAGGGACAGACCTGCGAGGGAGAATGGAGATGACGAGAGGGCAATGGGATGGTGTCTGCAGAGACTACAGATGTCCCCGACTTAACCGTCGTTCGACACAATTTTTCGACCTTACGATGGTGCTAAGGCAATAAGCGTTCAGTAGAAACTGGACTTCACAGTGAAACGTGGCCTTTCCCCAGGCTAGCGTTTTGCAGTAGGATGCTCTCTCCTGATGTTGGGCCGCGCCTGCAAGCACAGCACAGCGCCGGTCAGCCACTGAACACAAGTATAAACAATGGATTACCTACACGGTGCTGCCAGTGCTTTTTGGAGATTGTATTCTAGGCTAAGCAGTAATGATGGGGAGGGGAGGTGTATTAAATGCATTTTCGACTCTCGGTGTTTTCAGCTTGTGGAGTTCAGTCTTAAGACTGAAAGGTGTGAACTACACCAGGTGAATGCATGAACCATTGTTGGGGGCACACAGTCATGGTGTTTGGCTGGTTCAAGCTGGGAGTTTCTGGGGGAGAGATGGGAAAGAAAGCTGGGAAGTTACACCTTTGAAAAGGTTTGAATTCCAGCCCAGGAAGTTTATATTCTACATTTATCAGACCCCCAACTCTGTTCCACCTTGTGAAATCAGCTTTTAGGAGAATTGCTACTGGAGTTTTATATAGGATGGATTGGAGCAGACATTCTGGAAACGGGTGTGAGGGAGGTAGGGTAGGGACAGGTATAAGAAATTAGGGGAGAATCTAAAAAGACATTGAGAAGGAAGGGACTATGGACTGAGAAATAGATGAGGAATGGGAGAGGAGAGGGAAGAGAGGTCAAAAGTGGGGGTTTAGACCTGGCTGGTGTGGCTCAGTGGATAGAGCGTTGGCCTGTGGACTGAAAGGTCCCAGGTTCGATTCTGGTCAAGGGCATGTACCTTGATTGCGGGCACATCCCCAGTAGGTGGTGTGCAGGAGGTGGCTGAATTGATGTTTCTCTCTCATCAATGTTTCTAACTCCCTCTCCCTTCCTCTCTGTACTAAAATCAATAAAATATATTTTAAAAAAAACAACGGAGGTTCAAACCTGGGTGCCTGAAAGCCGGGGCAGAGGGAGCTGTTTTATAGAAATAGGGGAGTCAGAAGAAGTGATGACTTTGTTTTTAAACTCATTTCTGTACCAAAGAAGCACTTGTAATTACACACTATCTTGTCATTTGCTCTGGTTATGTCTCGTGTGTTGTAGCGGCATTAAATGCATTTTGACTTTCGATATTTTCAACTTATAAAGAGTTTTTCTGGACGTGATTCCATCGTAAGTCAAATGAGTTAATGGTACAGACTACAGCAAGTGAACGAACCAGTGCTGGGGCTCCAGCATGTCTGCTTCTAGGGCAAGCATGTCAAACTCGTGGCCACATGCCTCGTTTATTTGGCCTGTGGTAGCTTTTGAGTCGGGCATGCTTGTTCTAGGGCCTTGTCACTCCATGGTTTGCCAGAATTATTGCAGAAGCCCCAGCTGCATCTGGGGTAGGACCTGAGTCTCGTACTTTTCCTGCAGTCCCTCCGGAGGCTGCATGCTGTGGGTGCCTAACAAACAGACACTTGGTGATTGACTCCGTTTCTCTTGACTCAAGACCCTAGCAACAAAGGTTGACGCTGCACTCTTTCCGCCCCTTGTTCTTGCCTCTGCCTATTTTTGAGTTTTTTTGCTACATAGAACTTGTCTCTGGAGCATCTGAGCTAGGATGGGATGGTGTAGCCAATGCTGCTTGATCTTATGAGGTCCCACGACAGTCAAGGCTAGTGATGGAATTAAGCTGAAAATGAGAGGAGGGATCTAGAGGCACAGACGCAGACGAGAGTAAGGCTTTCAGTAAAGATCTGCAGATAGAAATCTTGAATCGGAGTAGAGCCCAAAGGGGCAATTCTAGAAGGCAGGGTCTGCAAGGGAAGCCCTAGTGTCACCTGTGTGCCAGGTGCCAGTGAACGCCGAGTGGGTGGGAGCTCACGGGCACCTGCGTGGGGAGGCAGAGGGCAGATGGAGCGATCCATTCACCCAGAATGATCCCCAGAGGTTTCTTCAGTCCAGTGGCTGCTTGAGGATTGCTTTCTGAGCTGGAGAGCCCAGGAGGTTTTCCGAAGTGGGATTGGCCATTGCTGAAACCAGGGCTTTTTGTGCCCATGTGCAGGCACAGCGCTCCCTGCAGGTCTGCAGTAGAAAGTTCCACCAAGGTGAAAGGAGATGGGTTCTAGAGAAGTTGAACACAGTGAAAAGCAAGCAGGCGGTATTCCTGGAAGCAGGAATGGAATGCTGTGGAAATTCTAACATGTCTGGGAAAAATACACTTGTGGTGAGTGCCTGTTGCGTGTGTGTGTGTGCATGTGTACATGTGTGTGTTGAAGAGGACGAGTGACCATATCAGATTGTATTGGAAAATACTTTCCCACTTGTGAACAGTGGAAGTGAGTAGGCTGCTCTTTCTTATACAAGCATGTGACTGTCCCTAACGTAATAGTGATGGGGTGGGATGGCTCCTCAGACCATCTTTTATTTTTTTAGGCAAATGTCCTCAGACCATCTTAATTTTGTGTTTCTACAGCCTCTTGATGTCATGTGAGAACTGTAAGCATCTCAGATGTTAGGGATTAGTAACAAAGCCACGCCAACACCTGAGACGGTTTCAGATAACCGTGGGAGAGACTCGGGCTGCTCTGGAAGGTGACAGTGGGTCAGTATGGCAGTTATTGCCACTCTTGATAGAATTAGTTCCTCTTTCCTTCAGGCTTGACATGTTGAAGGGCCTGCTGATTCTCTTTTCAAGATTGAGGACACACATCTCTCCTTTCCTCCAAATATGAACCTAAACCACCCAAATCCTCTTGTAGCCAAAGCAGAGACACTGCCAGGCAGATGCAGCATCTGGAACAGAGGCCTCAGCTCAGCCTCTGCATCGCGTCTGCTGACCTCTTGTGGCTCAGAGCCAGGGAGGGCGTTGGGAGGCATGGCGTTCTTGTTAGGATTTGACTATGGAGCTAGTGGGTTGTTGTTTTTTTAATATATTTTATTGATTTTTTTGCAGAGAGGAAGGGAAAAGGATAGTTAGAAACATCGATGAAAGAAACATCGATCAGCTGTCTCCTGCACACTCCCTACTGGGGATGTGCCCGCAACCAAGGTACATGCCCTTGACCGGAATTGAACCCGGGACCTTTCAGTCCACAGGCTGATGCTCTATCCACTGAGCCAAACCGGTCAGGGCAGCTAGTGGTTTTTAACGTTAAGAAAACAGACCCAATTAATCAGAACTCAGGAACTTCTAACAACACCCCTTGCCTCTGTCGCTCTGCTGCTACCCTGGTGGGAATCAGCAGGAGCCTGCGTGTTTAAAAGGATCAGCCTTCCATTCGTCTTCTGAACCTGAAGCCCTAAATTTAGCAAACAGCTTAAAGCTGCTTTCTGGAAGAGCAAATTCCAAGATTTGACTCAGAGTTGGGAACACATTTTTTAAAAAAATAAATGTCCCCAATAGTCTGAATGCTAGCAAAGTAGCAGAAAGAAAACCTAGTGGGAAACGCGTTGTCCACAGCAAATGAGAAAGTGCCTTCTGAAAGCCTTGATAATTACCAAGAGCTGGGAACACATTTACCACCCTCAGCTGGGGCCATTCTCTGCAAGCACAGGTTCCAGGGATCACAGGGAAAAGAGGCTCCGCACCACGTATAGGAGACTTGGCATTTAGCTGACTTTAAACTCTCAATGAGCCTCTGAGGACGCTCTGGCATTTGTCTTGGTCCTTGATCATGATAGACCATTTAATCCTGGGATACTCACTACTCAAGCTTAGATTCTGTTTCTATGACTCTAGGAACAGATAGCACAATGGATGGTGCTCAGTAGGGGTTCATTAGATGTTAGCTTAACTTAAAATGATGACTATTATGTGCAATTTAAAACACACTTAAAGCATTAAAGAAGTTAGATCTTGAAAAAATTTTTGAAGGTATGTGGGATGTATGTTTTTTATCAAGTATCCCTTTCCTCACTTCATCCAGGAAACACTTTTCTTTTGTGTATATCAAATTTTTTTATTAAAAATTTTTTTGATTATAGTTTACATTCAGTATTATTTTGTATTAGTTTCAAGTGTACAGTACAGTGGTTAGACCAGCAGTTCTCAACCTGTGGGTCGCATCCCCTTTGGGGATCGAACGACCCTTTCACAGGGGCCACCTAAATACATCCTGCATATCAGACATTTACATTACGATTCATAACAGTAGCAAAATTAGTTATGAAGTAGCAACAAAAATAATTTTATGGTCGTGTCACAACATGAGGAATTGTATTAATGGGTCATAGCATTAGGAAGGTTGAGAACCTCTGGGTTGACAATCACATACTAGTACTTTAACAAAGTGTTTCTCCCCTAATATTTCCAGTACTCACCTAGCACCATACCTAGTTATTACACTATTTTTTAAAATTATTGATAAACTTATTAAAAGTATGTGTTTCCAACTTTTCCTTTTTATTGAATTTATTGTGACATTGGTTAACAAAATCATACAGATTTCAGGTGTATTAGTCTACTATTGACTATATTTCCTATGCTATACCAGGAAATACTTCTTGCTCACCCCTACTTGCTTAACACTTAGCTTATTTTTACATAGCTGGAGTTACCCATATTTTTTGTTATATTAAGCATTTCATATAGGTATCTATTTGAATATTTTATTTTTTTAAATTTGTTTTTATTGACTTTTAGAAAGGAAGGGAGAGAGTGTGTGTTTATAATTATGTGTGTGGTTTTTAAATAATCCCCCAAGGATATGCATCCTTCATTGATTCTAGAGAAGGAGGGAGAAAGAAACATTGATCAGTTAGTTGTCTCCAGTATGTGCTCCAACTGGGGATCAAACCCATGACTGCGTGGTGCATGGGCTGGCACTCCAGCCTCTTGGCAGCATGGGCCAGATCTGTTTGTGTTCGTTCTGCTGAACATGGTCTACTTAAGCTCCACGGGCTGAGAGTTGTCTCCTTTGTGACATTCACAACATGGACAGCAAGTGGTGCTGTGTGTGATGTGCTGCCTGACCGAACTCTTGAGGCTTTCGTTAGAGAAGAAGTTTGGAAAAAACGTTTCTTCACATCCAGGCCTGAAAATTATGGGGGAAATCTTCTGCTCTGTCCTCCTTGCTCTTTGTAACAGTTGTCCTCTTCTTGGTTCTGTCCCAAGATAAGGCCACCAATCCTTCCAACCGCCAGGAAGACTGGGAATACATAATCGGCTTCTGTGACCAGATCAACAAGGAGCTGGAAGGGTGAGTCTCCGAGCTGTGAGGGGGCAGGTGCCATAGTCCACTGGGAAGGTACAAAACGGAGGCCGAGGAGGTCTAGCCAGAGGGCCTCGGGGTCAGTGTCTTGAAAATGTGGTTGCTTATCTCCTAGGCCACAGATCGCTGTCCGACTGCTGGCCCATAAGATCCAGTCCCCGCAGGAATGGGAGGCAGTCCAGGCCCTGACGGTAGGTTTTTCATCCTGAGGGTGGATCTTCATGAGCCCAGGCCTGTTCTGGAACATGTTAGTCAGATGTTTTACAAATGTGTGTGCCCTTGTGCCAGGCACTGAGGCTTCAAAGATGACTGCCCGGCCATGAGGTCTAGTGGGAGAAGCAGAGGCTAAGGGAGGGAGCCAGAGGCAGGGCCCTGAGCTCAGGGTGGGGCTCAGAGAAGACTTCTTGAAGAGATGTTGACAGAGCTGCCCTGCCAGTTCAGAGCTGGCAACGGAAGAAAAGTGGAGGTGAGTACAAATCATTCCGGAGCGAAAAACAATGCCAGTTACTAGTGGAGGCATCACATCGAGGGGCAGACCTTAGAGTTTACTCAGACTAAGGATTCAAGACACGGATCCTCTCACTGAAACAGAGGAGGCATCCCAGGGCTCTGCTTGACCTCACTGAGGTGCCAGGAAGTGGAAGAGAAGTGGCTGTGAAAAGGGCGAGTAGGCAGCCCACATGCGCACTTCTGTTGCAACTGAAGTCGAATGGCAGCCTTCATGTGGTGGTGCCCAGGGAGGTTTTGGACGTTCGGTGATAGATGGAGACGCTTTTGGTGGTTTCATGTCACAGATGCTACTGGCATCAGGTGGGTAGAGGCCAGGGATGCTGCCAAACATCCTGCAGCCCACAGGACAGGCTTCCCCAGCGAGAAACGACCCGCGCCAGATGCAGTTGCACAGCTGAACAACCCTGCTCACCAAGACAAACACAAAGGGACCCGTGGGCTGGCATGCTCCCTGGCACAAACTGCAGGCAGAGGGAAGCTTATAGTAGTTGTACGGCCCCGGAGGAAATAAATGGAAGCAGGGGGAAGGAACATATGTCATCTAAAATGTAGAAACAAAACTTTATCTCCCACCTCCCCAAAATGTCCATCAGAATCGTCCTCGGGGCCTCACTTTCCTCATCTGTAAAAATGGCAGCATCTTGCGGCATCCCCACCGAGCCTCTCCCGTGTGTGTGCAGGTGCTGGAGGCGTGTATGAAGAACTGTGGGCGGAGATTTCACAACGAAGTGGGAAAGTTCCGGTTTTTGAATGAGTTGATCAAAGTCGTCTCTCCAAAGGTCAGTCAGTGCAGTTTCCTCATTTCTAGGAACTTCCTTTGTGTTTCTCCCCCTCTCCCACTTACTGGCTACTGCTGCACAACCAGCATCTCCATGGATCTGAATTTCTTCGCCTCCTGTCCTTGGAGAGCTGGGCCCTGCGGGTAGCGGATGACACACCACAGGCCACAGGGACAGGCAAACCTCTGTTGGGCTCCTAGCCCAAATATGACAGGTGACATGGCAGGTATCGGGAGGGCCTGGATAGCACAGCCTTTGGCTCCTAACACAGAAGCCAGTTGTGTGTGGCCGATCTCACGTGGGTACAAGGCGCTGGCCTCCTTACTCAGCTGCGCATTCGTGTTGCTGACGCTCTGGGCACCCACTTAAGCAGAGGGAACAATTCTTGTGCTAAAGACATTGGCTCCTTTGAGATAAACTTGCAGGCTCCTCAGACTTTTTAAACAGGGGCCAGTTCATTGTCCCTCAGACGGTTGGAGGGCCGGACTATAGTTTAAAAAAAACTATGAACAGCCCTGACCAGTTTGGTTCAGTGGATAGAGCATCGGCCTGCGGACTGAAAGGTCCCAGGTTCGATTCAGGTCAAGGGCATGCACCTTGGTTGTGAGCACATCCCCAGTGGGGAGTGTGCAGGAGGCCGCTGATCGATGTTTCTCTCTCATCAATGTTTCTAACTCTCTATCCCTCTCCCTTCCTCCCTGTAAAAAATCAATAAAATATTTTTTAAAAAACACTGAACAAATTCCTATGCACACTGCACATATCCTATTTTAAGCAGGACAGGCAGCGGCAGCAAAAATACCCGCATGTGGCCCGCGAGCCGTAGTTTGAGGATGCCTGAGATAAAGCGTAGTTTCTGGCCGATTGTGCATGGAAATTCAGGGCTGAGCTCTTGGCCTCCTGCCTAATCACAAATGGATACAGCTCCACCCCAAGCAGTGTCCTCTCCTCCTCACCCCTGCTGCCTCTCACACCTGATCCCTGTTGGTTTCTCATAGGTCTGAAGGCTCTAACTTTTAGCAACCATTTCATTCCTGTGAAGAGAGCCTTCCCACTATTTCTGCCTCCAGACTCCAATTACCAGTTTTCTGATTTCCTTTTGACTCTTAGTACCTGGGGGACAGGGTGTCTGAGAAAGTGAAGACCAAGGTTATTGAGCTACTTTATAGCTGGACGTTGGCCCTGCCAGAAGAATCAAAGATCAAAGATGCCTACCACATGTTGAAGAGACAGGGTATGTGCCTTCCCCGCCTCAGCTTCCATGCAGCCCAAAGGCTGGCCAAGGCCAGGAAGGATGGGGGTGGGGGGGCAGAGTCTGCTGTCCCCATGCTATGTCCCTTCCTCCCTCCTGTAGGGACAGGCTTGGCTGGAGGTTGCTGTGAGCAAACACTACCCTGTGTCACCTTTCAGGCATAGTGCAGTCTGACCCACTGATTCCTGTGGACAGGACACTGATCCCCTCTCCACCACCTCGTCCCAAAAACCCTGTGTTTGATGATGAGGAGAAATCCAAGGTAAAGTGCATCCAGCCTGCAGAGTCCTCAGGCGAGGTGTGGCCTCGCTCACGCTGTGGGGAGCTCCAGTTCCCCAAGTGGAGTGCTGCCTTTGCCTTCACTTTTGATACCCTTCTCATCCAGCTTTTAGCCAAGTTGTTGAAAAGCAAAAACCCAGATGACCTGCAAGAGGCCAACAAGCTGATCAAGTCCATGGTGAAGGAAGTGAGTGGGCCCTGGGCCTTGGGTGTGGGATGGCAGAGCCCGTGACAGAGCAGAAGCCCTTTCCCTTAGCATCAGGCCTGCCACCAGCCCACACCTGGAGAGGCCGTGGATGTACTAGAGGAGCAATGGTGGGTGGAGACAGGACTTTCATTTTAAAATGAAGACCTGTTAACAGTCTGAGGCCCGTGGTTCCCCAGCACCGTGTTCTCTGGTGTGACCCATGCCTCACGGGCTTCTGTGGGGCAGTGGACCAGCCTAGTTGAGCTTTCTCCTTGCTCCTCTTTGCAGGATGAGGCACGGATCCAGAAGGTGACTAAGCGCCTGCACACTCTAGAGGAGGTTAATAACAACGTGAAGCTGCTCAGTGAGATGCTGCTTCATTACAGCAAGGAGGATTCGTCAGAGGCAGATAAAGAGCTCATGAAGGTAGTCCCCCTCCCCCCTACCCCAGGAGGAGCACTGGGCTCTGGGCAGGGAGCCAGCCTTTGCCAGGTGCCTGCTCTGTTGAAGATGCTGCACATCTGATGGTCCCCTACTTGCCCCAGGCAGAGGAGCTGCGTGTGCACGACTCTGAGACCTGTTCTCAGCCTTGCCTCCTGCAAAGGCCCCCGTGTGCCCTAATGTGGCACCTCAGTTCTTGGTCACAGATACTCTGAATTCTGAACATATGCTGGCAGGGGTGTACTTGTCCTTCCTAAGCAGGTATTTGGGTGTCAGTGTGGGCAAGCTGGCAGCAGAGGACTTGTGCTCTGAGCCAGCTCTACCAGTAACTGACCATGATGCCAAGAGAGCCTATGATTTTCTGGGCATGAATGCTAAAGTAGATGATCGCCAAGGTTGTTATATCTGGGTCTCTTTCAGGAGCTGTTTGATCGGTGTGAGAATAAGAGGCGGACATTATTCAAACTAGCCAGCGAGACAGAGGATAATGACAATAGTTTGGGTGAGTGGAAAGACTAGTTGACAAGGACCCAGGAATTGGATTTGTGTGGAGGGGGAGTTGTCAGGGCCAGAGATGAGAAGTCTCTTTTCTACTCTAGGTGACATCCTGCAGGCCAGTGACAACCTCTCCCGAGTCATCAACTCATATAAAGCAATCATTGAAGGGCAGGTCATCAATGGTGAGGTGGCCACCTCAACTATGTCTGACTCTGAAGGTAAGATGTTTTGGTTCCTTATTCTGGAACCCTCCTGACCAGCCACCATCCCCACCTCGTGTGTCAGCCCACAGGACTCAAGAGGATTCTAAATGGTTCTCTAGCTTCCCAGAGGGCAGGGGTCAGACCTGGCTTTCTCCACCTGCCTTCACTTTTCTACTTGGCACGAATGCCCTTGGGTTAGGCCTGAGGGTGCATAGCCACTCAGTGCCCCTAATTACTGTCCCCTTCCATTCACTCCTCCAGGACACCACGGCTCCAGGAACCAAGGCACTCTCATTGACCTTGCAGAGTTGGATGCACCGGACAGCTCAACCCCCGTTTTGGCCCCCACCCCACCCTCCTCTGGCATACCCATCCTCCCTCCACCCCCCCAGGCCTCAGCGTCTGGGCGCAGCCGCTCGTCCAGCCAGGCCGAGGCCCCCCCAGGGCCCAACAACACAAGCAATGCCCTCTCCTTGCTGGATGAAGAGCTGCTCTGCTTGGGTGTGTCCTGGAAGAAGGCTGTAAAGGGCTTCTAGCAGAACCAGTAGAGAAAGGGCATGGAATTGGAAGGAGGCCTATATTGTGTGACCCCTCAGACGAGGTGGAGCTGGGGCTGCCCAGCCCAGCACCTTGTCTCATCACAGCTATCTTTGTTCCCAGGCCTTGCTGACCCAGCCCCTAGGGCTCCTCCCAAAGAGTCAGCTGGAAACGGCCAGTGGCCCCTGTTCCAGGTGGGTGTGCAGGGGATAACACTGAAGCACTGGATAACTTTGACTTGTCAGTATCTTCTTTCCCAGCTAGTCCTTAGCCCCTGGGGCCCTGTCCCTGGGCTGCTAGTCAAGTGGGATTGCCAAGGAGCCAGGAGTGGAAAGCCAAAACCCCTGCTCACTTGTACTTTCCATTCCCCATAGAATGAACAGTCGGACCTGGACTTCTTCAGCCCCAAACCTGGGACTGCTGCTTGTAGCCCCTCAGACGGACCTGTCCTCCAGCCCTCAGCAACCCCCGCAGGCAACTCCCAGCCTCCACTGCCACCCCCCTTCCCAGCTCCTGTGGTCCCAGCCAGCGTTTCTGCTCCAAAAACAGGCTTTTTGTTGCCCACTGGACTGGCCCCAGCTTCGGCTCCAAAGGCTGAGCCCACAGCCCCTGGGTACCGTGGCTCAGCTTTGAGCGACAGCTCCCTGCACCAGTTGGATGCCCTCGATCAGCTTTTAGAAGAAGCCAAAGCGTAATGAGTGGGAGAGGGGGGTTGGGCTTAGAACCAATGCGGTTGGGGTGTGCTTTTGGTCTCATCTGAAACTGGAATCTAGAAGGGAGGGGGTAGGTAGGAGCCAGATCTGGCCTGGGGGTGTGGGAGGCGCTTTGTGAGGGTTTGGTCTCTGACTGGCCTTCTCCTTCCTGCCTCCCAGGACCTCAGGCCTGGTGAAACCCATCTCCTCCAGCTTCTTCCCTGGGGCCACCGCCTCCCCTCTGATCCCCAGCAGCACCTCAGCTAGGCCTCTCCTGCCGTTCTCCACGGGGCCTGGCAGCCCTCTCTTCCAGCCACCTGTCTTCCCACCCCAGGGGAGCCCCATGAAGGGGCCTGAGCTTTCCCTGGCCAGTGTCCATGTCCCCCTGGAATCTATCAAGCCTAGTAGGTGTTTGAGGCTTGGAGTGGGAGAAGTGGGGTCCCTAACTTAGAGCATTGTGGGGAGGGGTGGGTTGGTACAGGCTGTCCTTGCTCGAGTCAAATGTGACCTGCTTCCTTACTGTCCTGGCCACTGCGCAGCCTTGTGAAGTTCTGACCGCGGTCCTTTCCCAGACTCCTTCATGGAGCACTGCTCTCCCCACTTGGCTGTAGCAGGCATGCCCATGTTCTGTTGGGGACTGTTGATCTTCTCGCTCCTTCCACACCCATGTGCTACCTTCTTACAGGCAGTGCCCTTCCTGTGACAGCCTACGATAAAAACGGCTTTCGCATCCTCTTCCACTTCGCCAAGGAATGTCCACCAGGGCGGCCCGACGTGCTGGTGGTGGTGGTGTCCATGCTGAATACGGCTCCTTTGCCCATAAAGAGCATCCTGCTTCAGGCCGCAGTGCCCAAGGTACTTCCCAGGGCCTTGACCCCTCCGCACGGAGTGGCCAGCAGGCAGCAGTGTGTGTCTGATGTGACCATACTGCCTTCCACCTGCCGTCTCTCTCCAAAAGGAGCTTTCTCTTCCTCTTTAGTCAATGAAAGTGAAGTTGCAGCCACCCTCTGGGACGGAACTCTCCCCATTTAGCCCCATCCAGCCACCTGCAGCCATCACTCAGGTCATGCTGCTGGCTAATCCACTGAAGGTGAGCTGGAACCCCCAGATTAGGATCTTGTGATCACCACCTTCAGCCCTGCCCACCTCCCAATGGGAAGTGTCGTGGTACTGTGTAGCACGAACTCTGTCCCTCTCCTACCCTGGTTCAGTGGCAGAGGCTGGGGTGGTGGGATCAGGACCTGTCCCCCAGCACAAAAAACCTCAAGGTTGTAATCTCACACACTGTTCCTCTGTTGTAGGAGAAGGCAAGGCTTCGTTATAGGCTGACCTTCGCCCTTGGGGAGCAGCTGAGCACAGAGGTGGGAGAGGTGGACCAGTTCCCGCCTGTGGAGCAGTGGGGGAACCTATGACCCTGAAGGATTCCGTCATCTCCACTTTGAAGCCCAAGTAGGCTGCCCCGAGACAGACAGGAGGGCTCTCTGGGTCCTGACTCTCCGTGTCCTGACCACAGTGCTGGAGCTTTGGTATGGAACAGGGCCCTGGGCATTGCTGCCAGGAGCTGAACTGTGATGGTCTCTCCTTTGGCCCCTTAAAGGACCTGTTTTTACCTACCTGCGTGACTTGAAGTGGCCATGTACTGTTGGGCGGGATGTGACCCCGGACTGTGCACTGTCACCCTGGGAACAGACTTAAAGCTGGAGTAGGTTTTCCCCTCGTGCTGGCACCCCGCTGCCACAAGGGAGGAGGTCTCTAAAAAGAGTTGGAGCCCTTCTTTAAGGACCAGGTCCTCACTCCCCCACCTCCACCATACCACTCCACTCCCCTTGCTGGCAGGCTCCTACCTCAGGAAGGTAGGCAAAGTCCAGTGGTCCAGACAGGCCTGGGCACGAGGAAGGAGCGGGCGTGCTGCCTTCCATGGGCAGTACCAGCCTGGAATGGCCACTGGATAAGTGTGTGCTTGTCCCTGGCGATGGCAAGCTATGTCCTTTGGACATCTCAGCAGGACGTGGAACTCAACCTATTAGAAACAACTTGGCCCCAAAGCAGCTTAAACTAAGGCTAAGAAGACAGAAGAGAGCTGTTTCCCCTTCTCCGAAGCAGGTACTCGGAGCTTCCTGCGAAAAGTGTGCCTCCCACTGTGGGAACAGGCCAGCCTATTCACTACCTCTTGCTTGGCATGAAATAAACTGCTGTCTTCCCTTCGAGCCCCTGAGGGGAGGATAATTCCTGCCCCTCCGCGTCCTCCTGCCTTGGCCTTCCCCACTCCAGATGGCCTGTCAGGACAGAAGTCACAGACAGGAAGCCTCAGGGTCAGCAATTGCACTAGACTTACCTGCTGCCCAGAGACTGACTGTCCTCAGCTGCTGAGGGGTACTGTCAGCGAGATGTTGGGTCTGGAGGTGGTGACATTGGGAGCCAGGCTTAAATCGAGTCACCAGACCTTACTGCGGGGAACAGTCCTCAGCCCAGCTGGCTTGTGCCAGCCTGTAGGCCTGCCAGGGCAACAGGAAAGTGAGAACCACCAGCTGGGGAAAGAGGACACAGCTCACCTGAACTCAGCTGGACGGGCTCAGAGCCATCTCCAGGGGAAGGTGCTGTGTTCCTGGATTCCTCCCTATTCCTTGCCAGGCCTCCTTACTCATCTTCCCCTTCCCTCCCATCTCTGGCAAGCAGGTTTCACTGCTTCGTCAAGATAGGTCAAACGTGAATTATTTTCACTCCTTACAGAATAAACCCAAGAGTTTCCAGAGGCTGGCTGTCGCAACCCTGGGAAAGTCTATGGGATTGCTACCTGGAACTGTACCTTTACAATGAGGTTTTGACGTTAAAATTATTTATGAGTGTGACTGTTTCATGGCAAACAGCTATACTGGATATATCAACTCTGCTGCCCTTACTTTATTGCATGTTGAATAAATCCATTTTCACCCTACTTGGAATTCTTCTAATACAGACACCATTCACCCCATCGGGAGGGGGCTCCACTGATGAATTCCAAAGGTAGACATCACCTAGGTTTTTGTTTGTTTTTTCTTTCTCCACCTAGGTTTTTGTTAAAAAGGACTTTTTTTAAAAAAGTAGATAACTAGAACCCTAACCGGTCTGGTTCTGTGGATTGAGCATCGGCCTGCAGACTAAAGGAATCCTAGGTTCAATTCCGGTCAAGGGCATGTACCTTTGGTTGTGGGTACACCCCCAGTAGGGGGTGTGCAGGAGGCAACTGATCGATGTTTCTAACTCTCTATCCCTCTCCCTTCATCTCTGTAGAAAAATCGGTGAAATGTTATTTTTTTTTTTAAAGATAACTAGAAAGTTAATAGATCAGCATTTCGGATGATTCTCAGGTGAGGCCAAATTTCAGAAGCACAAGTAAACCACTGAAGGCTCCTGTCCATGTTTCTAATTATAGGCAGAAGGGCACTGCACTCACCATGACTTGGGGGGAGGGGGGCTTTCTCTCTAGGAGACAGGGAAGTCACTTCCATGTCAAAAAGAACATAAGCACGTTCTTAACTCTTATACATCAGGTTCACAGGGGACGTAGATAAACACTCCCTGGCTGAACTCTGTAAGAACTTGCCTTATATTTGCAAAAGAAAACATTTATTCTTTAAAAAATGTATACACATTGCCACACAAAGATACCGTGCTGAAACAGCTCTCAACCAGCTTCAGGAACCTTCCAGTGAGCCTTCTTTTATAATTGCCCGAGCCAGATTTCGTGCAAGAGAAAGTCTCAGCATTTCCACCTTGGTGGTCTCTATGTCGTCATCCTAAAACCAAAGAGAGCCAGCATGAGGCACAGCAGGAAATGATCCTTTAAAGCTCCCATGGGCTCTGCCCAAAAGCAGACAGAAGTCAGTCACTTGGTATTTAGCAATAGCTTCCAGCATCTCAATGTAAGAGAGGAATGCACAGGACCACCACAAGTGATTGACAGGAAAGAACAGATCAGAACTAGAATCATCCCATTTTTTCCTAAAAGTTAGTGTGTCATGGTTACAGTTTAAGAGGCATGGGAGTTTGTAAGGGGCCCGTGTTTGTGGAAGGAGGTGGTGGGAGCCAAAAATACAGGGAGCCTTTTTTCATTGCTACTGTAAAACCAACCCAGGAAGCTAAAATGACCTGGAGTTGCTGGGCATCAGGTTCTCCATGCACCGGTCGTCTTGAGGTCAAGTCCTCCAGACATCTCAGCAGCTCGTACGTTTGCTCTGCTGAGAAAATCACCTAGGAGAGAGAAGCTGCTTCTAGCTGAGGCCTACTGATTTGGGCCTTGGCCCAAGTTCAGAGATGGTCTTTGCATGCCTTGGAGGGGTACTTTGTATATGCAGCCCTGGGAGGGAAAAGCACCTCTGTTCTCACTCCCAGCCCTGGGATGGGCATGGTCAGCAGGCAAAATGGCCTCATTTTAAATTAAGATGTTTTCCTCAAGTGGACATTAGACTTCCAGAGTGGGCGCTATTGGGGAGACCTATCCAGGGATGTTTACACACCTGCACCAGTGACAGAGGAAGCACTGTCAAGGACTACAAAACTGAGTAGAAAAGCATTTTGGGCTCAACTTGTACCTGTTTCTGTTCCAAAAGGGGTAAGGCATCTGTTAGGAGTGTCATCCAGAAGGAACGTGGGGCGATCTGAGAAGTCATCAGTGACAGGAGAAGAGAAGCCGCATCAACAAAACGCTTGTCCCCATATAATCGGTGGAACTCGCGATACTTTCCTATTGAAAAAGGAGCACTAGGTCACTAGGGAAAGTCAGTGCTGCAAGAAGAAACAGCTGATGGATGCCACTTCAAGTCATCAGAGTGAACTCCAACAAGGGGACACAGCACAACACATCACCTCAGCAGCATTCCTGCCCCAAACACAAATCTAAATCTGATCACGAGGAAACATCAGATAAACCCAAACTGAGGACACTGTACCAGAGAGCTGCCCTGACTCTTCAGATGTCCAAGTTAAGAAGCACCAAGAAAAGCAGAGGCACTTCAACTAGTGAATTTGGGTAAAGTGTATATGAGAGTTCCTCATTCCTTACACTACTCTCACAACTTTTCTCTAAGTTTGAAATTACTGGAAAATAAAATATTACCAAAAAATCTACTTTGCAAAGTCTGGCACACAGGGTTCTATGTGGTTTGGAGTTTGGGCTTAACAGAAAGGAAACACTGGAGAAGTCTTGAACAGAACGTCCAACCTTCACAAGTGTCCATTTGTGCCACCTGTCCAAGGGACAGAGCCCCAAGAGACTCACCCAAGAATGTCAGTCGGTCACTGAGCATCATGGCTGGCCCCAAGTTATCAATGAGATCTAAGTCAGAAAAGCAGCCTCGCTCACAGTAATCCCTGAGGAACCTGCAAGGTCAAACCTGGAGGTCAGAAAAGCAGTCCCAGGCCCACCTCTTCAGCCTCCCCATTTCCCAGACAGTCCCCGAAAGTGGACACTAGTTGAACCCACCTGTCTGACACCAGCGTGGCAAAGGCAGCATCTTTGGCTCGAATGCTCCACGAGAGGGCGGAGCCCAGGCGATTATTGCGGACAGCTTTCATAGCTAAGATCTTACAAATGCTGCGAACTTTGCAGGCAAAAAGGGAAAAGGTGAAAGGTGAATCCGTCACCCTATAAATCATTCCTAAACCCTGCTGGGAAAGGAGCAGCCCTCTCACCTTTCAGCTTCCCAGTCTCCCCCACAGGCCCCAAATGCAGCTTGGTTGGCAAAACGGGTTATAAATTGCCTTCTGGTGTTAATAGAATGACCCACCCTGACAGGATCGGCTTTGTGAGCTGATTTGATTTCAGGGGTGGCAGTAAGGTATTTCTTGCTCCCCCCAGATCAGCTCTTCCATTATGGTTCCAGGTGCCAAAAATCCCATCATCCCTTAGGTCCTGAATGCCACATGCTTTCACAGTCAAACACACAAGTACCTCTGGGAAGAATAACTTAGGCTTTTATCATGCAACAATGAGAAGGGGCAAACTTCATCATCTCCTCCCTGTTCTTTCCAAGCCACGTCTGGTCCTGCTTCCCCAGAGCCAGCCTTATCTAGCAACAGCAACTCACTCAGGACAGGCAAACTCAAAGCTGACCCAGCCCTGACTTCTTGGAGTAAGCATGAGGGAAGTGGGTAGGTGACATTTTTAAAAAGGCAGCGTGCTCATCTGGACAGTGTGCCTCACTGACTGAGTGTCAACTATGAACCAGGTGGTCATGGCTTAATTCCCATAGGGGGCATACAGGAGGCAGCCCATCAATGATTCTCTCTCATCACTGATGTTTCCCACTTCCTTCCTCTCTGAAATCAATAAAAATATTTTTTAAAAATAAGTAAAATAAAAAGGCAACATACTTGATTGCTTCTAGGTCCCAAAGATTCCCTAGTTCTTTGTCCCTCCCCAGTAATGTTCCTGGGTTCGGCTTCCTTTTTTGGCATCCGCTTCCTGACCTCTCTGCAGTCTAGGTGGCATGGCATGGACAGAGGCCGTGCTGAGAGGAGAGCCGACTCACCTTGCTCAGTCATCTGCCGCTGCTCACAAATCCGCAGCACCTTGAGGGCTTTCTGCTCGGTGCTCAGAGGGATGCGCTCCATGTGTAGCTCCAAGGAAACTCGGCCCAGCTCAGGGCAGTAGTCAAAGTAATCCACCCCCAGCTGCCACAGGCTGCAAAGGTCCAAGGGGACATACATGAGGACCTGCCTAGGTACTGCCGGGGAGCTCTGGGACTGGCCCCCAAGATGGCTCATCTCTAGACCATGACAGTATTCAGGGAACATAGTCCAAGTCCCAATGCACCCGCACGCTGAAGAGCACCATGCTGTCACCCCTTGGGGCCTTCCTACCTGTGATGGGAAAACAGCCCCGAGGCATATTCTAGCAGGAGGAACTCTCTCATGTTGGATCCAAAGCTGGAATAAAACGTATGATGAGACCAAGGCTCCTGGTCTGCTCCACTCAGGGCCCCCTTCCGCAGCCCAGCATCCCTCTAGGCATTCAACTCATCCCTCAAGAGCCTAGCGGTGGGGAGAAAAGGGTGGGCGTGCCATGCACACTTACTAGAGGTTGTGGGACTGGAGGAGTTTGCAGTGATCCAGCAAATCAGTCAGATGGGCCACAAACCACCAGTTGCTAAGGGCGATGCTGTAGGTTCAGACACCAAGGCAAGAAGGAACGTCAGGGTGAGAAGCCATGGCCCACATGAGTGGGACATGAGCAGGAACCCCACATGTGCTTTGCTTAAAAAGGATGAGAGGGTCCTGCCACTGTGGCTGCGGTTGATCCTCCACCTAAAAATCAGGAGGTCATGGTTCAATTTCCAATCAGGGCACATGCCTAGGTTGTCGGCTCCATCCCCAGTAGGGGGTGTGTATGAAGCAGCCAATCAATGATTCTCTCATCATTGATGTTTCTGTCTCCCTCTCTGAAATCAATAAAAAAAATAAAATAAAAAAAAAAGGCAGAGCAGCATCAAACAGACTGTTCAAATACAGCAACAAGGACAGGGAGGGTTGGTGGGGGGTGGCGGGTAACAGATCAGCCAAAGGACTTTTATGCATGCATTTAAGCATAACCAATGGACACAAAACACTGGGGGGTAGGGGAGGCGGGGGGAAAGGCAGGGGAAAAAAGAGATATATGTACTAATCTTTGTAAAACTGTATGTAATGAAAAATAAAAATAAAAATAAAAAAATAATTTAAAAAAAGAGGTGGGAAGGACAGTAATGAGCGCAGAGTGAGAAGTTTCTCTGTTACATGGGGACTGACAAGGGACCACTGAAATGTCATACAATGAGATATAATCCAGGGATCCAATCAGATGCAGAAAATGAGGACTGAGACTAACGGACAAAAAAAGGACTAAAACATTGGTGGTTTCTGATGCTCAATAAAACAGAATTCAGAGGAATATCTTCATTTGCATTTGGATGGGCTGATGTTTCCCACTGTAAAGATGTTGGTTAGTGTACTTTGTGAATAGAACTATATACATGTGATTTCATTTTAAAAACCACCTTGTGTTTAGGTATCTATTAATACTTTGTATAAAGTTATTTTTTGTTTAATTACATGATTTATAACTTTATTGTGTATGTAATTTGACAATGAAGGTTAAAAGTCATTCTCCAGCCCTGGCTGGTTTGGCTCAGGGGATAGAGCATCACCCTGTGAATTGAAGGGTCCCGGGTTCGATCCCAGTAGGAGACATGCAGAAGGCAGCTAATCAATTATTCTCACTCATCATTAATGTTTCTACCTCCCTCTCCCTTCCTTTCTGAAATCAATAAAAACATATTTTTTAAAAGAAAATAAATAAAGTCATTCTCCAAACCACACTTTTAATCAAAATCTAGAATCATCTGGGAGCACTGTTTAAAATGAACGTTTTTAGAGCCTTCTAAAGGCCTTAGAGGAGACAACTACTGCATATCAGCACCTGTCTGTAAACTCTCCAGGGTCACCTTACTGTAGGCAGCACACTAATGCGTTTGCTGTCAGTGCGTATGCATGACTCTGAGTTGTATTTTTCATTTGTTACTTCGTGTGGGCCTTTCTGTATTTGTAGATAATACGTGGCTATTTTTTAAATCTTGGGAGAGAGAAAAGAAACTTTAATGGTTGCTTTCTATAATGCAAAATCAACCCAAGTAAAGTGAATGGAGCACACTATTAAGGTAGATGCCGTTTCCCAAGTGTAATCATTCATTAATTCAAATAGTATGGACTTTGGTGAAAAGCTTTGGACCCAAATACCAATAGTGCCCCTTTGTGAGCAGGCAAGGTGACTTTACCAGGGCTCATTTTCCACATCTGTAGCATAAGCATGAATAATAGCATCTATCTCAAAGGTTTGATGCAAAGTAAAGTGAAATAGCCCATAAAGACTCTCAGCCTAATCATCGTTAACTATTATCACCACTTTCTACACAGATGACTGTATTGGCCTTAGGCCTGATCTACCATGGCCATTCTCCACACTCTAGATTGCTCGTTCTCAAATATAAATTTCATGGCACTGCCCTGCTGAAAATACCTAGTGGCCCCTATTTTGATAAAAATCAAATACTGGGAATAGTAAAATTGGTCCTTGATAGTCTCACTCCTCTCCTACCTGTCATTACATCAACTCACCTCTCACCTTAGCCTTTTGGCTCAAAGGCATTTACAGTCCTTTAAGCAGGTAACAGGCCTATTTCTTTCCATTAAAGGAAGACCTGTTTCCTTTAGTTCAATTTCTGCAGAGGGCTTTCAGGGCACCAGGAAGTGCCGTCTTGCCCTGTTCCCTGCTTCCTTTTGCTGGAGAGAAAAGAACTGGCTTTTAAGGGAAGTTGCAGGCCACAGGGAGGAAATGAGTCCTGGAAAGATTCCTGACTTCTTTCATCTACGGGGGTAACAAGCAAACTCGAGGCCCTTCAGCAGGGGCCTCCACAAGCCTTTATGCTCTACTTCAGGATCACTAGCTCTTTCTGCCCCTTTGCATCTGGCATAGTTGACACCTGGGGGGAAGCAGGTGCCCCTTAAGAAACCTCAATTCTAGTGCCTTTAGAAATGACTCCTCTCATTGCTTTCCAGGGTCGTCCTGAACCCAGCTGACATCACATCCACAGCAGCAAGGCTTCCTTACCACCAGCCCACTAGCCCGACTCCAGATGGATGTTCCCTGCTCCCCTGGGAACTAAGCTTGGGTCTAACCAGTACAAACCATGAGAAATCAAGTGCTCGCAAGACCCCAAGTCCAACCCTACCCGTCCAGGAAAATTTCTAAACAACTGCTACTCTCTGAAGACACTGCAGCCCTTCTCTCAATTCCTGGATGAGGTCCTGAGACTTGATTTTCAGCCCCTCTTTCAAAATGGGGTAAGAAGTAGCTTCCTGATCAGAAAAACCCAAGCTCCAAGATTCACAGCTAACAGACCCACCTCAGATCCTCCTGCTTGCCAGGACAGAGGTGCCGAGACTGAGGGCTTGTGAACCTGACCTTTCTTTCCCTGGTGTAACTGGCATGAATGAGGGTGGTGCCGTTTGCTAAGCCATTTATAAGAGCCAGCCCTCTTGATCGGCTTCTCCTACTGTCAGCAAAAGAACAGGATGCTTTCCCCTTTACTGTCTTCCCTCCTTGCTCTGCTCAAATCTGCTTTGTTCCAAAAAATCCAAACGTGGCTCTGAAGGAAGCCCTGGTGGAAAATAGCCCCCTGCTCTAACGGACAGCATGTTTAGGAATGCCCATTACGTCCAATTAGAGACCAAGGCAAACAATCACGTGTTTCCTTTCTGTGATTCTCACTAACTCTCCACTCAGATGCCCCTATACCATCAGCCAAATTCTGTGTCTTCTTCCAGCTCCAGCTGAAGTTTGTATATTTTACAGGTCTGTAAAACAACATAGTGACACAAACCCATTTCTCCAAATCTAACGTCATTTTCTTGAAGCCTTGGCTTTCTTTTGCCCCAAACAAGAAGGGCATGTGGCGCGAGGGGACCCTTCTCAGTGCCCAGATCTACTAAGATCCACCAGGCAAAGACAGTGAACCTGGTGCTTGAGGAAGGCCGTGTGCTGCTGTGCCCACTTTCTCCCTCTGGGAGTCTTCGGTGCAACACCCACTTGTCCAGGCTGCCCAGAAGGGAGGGTAAATGCTTCCCGACGTACTTCCTATCATGGGTTTCTGGAAAGCTTTACCTCCGACTCATTATGCCTAAGACTCCCTTTTCTACCTCGCTGGACATTGATCACAGTGATGAGATACCCTTCTGGGGAGAGAACTGGTGTAGAATACCTGCTCTGGCCCTAGCCAGTTTGGCTCAGTGGATAGAGCATTGGCCTGCAGAATGAAGGGTCCTGGGTTCAATTCTGGTCAAGGGCACATGCCTGCGTTTCGGGCTTGATCCCCAGTGGAGGCATGCAGAAGGCAGCCAATCAATGATTCTCTCTCATCATTGATGTGTCCATCTCTCCCTCTCCCTTCCTCTCTGAAATCAATAAAAATATATTTTAAAAAAGAAGAAAAAAAAATACCTGCTCTGAACAGACCCAGCCAGAAGCCCCAGGGTGTGGGAGCCTTAGCTCATTAGAGAGACCGTTGAGAATTGTTGTCCTTTAAGATGGCTGCATGTCTAAGGTTCTGAGTAATAGGCTGGCCTTTTCTGGGTTGCAAGTATCAAAGTAATTTCCTGCCATGTTGTTTGAAGTGAACATCCTGAAGTGGAAACTGTTATAAACATGTTCCTCAAGCCTCAGAGGTCCCTAAGCTTAACCATGGAGAAGCCATTATCCAGCTACACATGGCTGGAGAGGGGAGCAGGTGAAGACACCAGCAAGAAGGAGCAGGACATCGTAGAAAAGGAGGGCAGTGACAGGTGCACAACCTTGTGAATGTACTTAATGCCACTGAACCCACCTAAAGATGGTTAGAATGCCGGTGGCACAGCAGGTCCTACCTGCACTCCTTGATCACTTGGTGGATGTCAAACTCGAAGGCCGCCATCAGGATGTTGTCCAGGGGCTCTGGGTTGCTCTCACCTCCCAGAAACAGGTCAAGGCTGGACTGTGGGAAGGTGGTGACCCATTCAATCCCTGGACGGAAGCAGAGACTCAAGGGGGCTGGCAGGGCTACTGTGCAGGGAACCCTGGAGAAGGGTGACGGGCCCTTTAACAGGCCCAAGGAAAGCCCCTTGCAGTTCTCCAGGAAGGTTCAACACAGAGGCCACAACTGAAAATGACCGAGCAGGGAGCAGAGCCCCAGGACCCTACTCCCCACCCCACCCCATGGAGCTCAGACTCACCTGTGCATAGAAATGCAGATCTATGGGCTTTACTGTGGGATGAGAGTACAAGAGCCGGGTCACTAGGAAATGATACCAGTTACTCAGCAGCTCCTTTTGCTCCAACAAGGCAGCTTCGTCTCCCAACATGATCTGAGGAGAAAGACGTTTTCCCTCAGCTCCAAGGGAGCTCTCTGTAACTCCTGAGCTCAGCGAGAGCACCTGGTCTGAACGCCCTCTCCTTCCTGAGAATAGATAGCCATGGCCAAGGAGGCCCAAGTTTCTGCCAGCACTGGGCTGCCCACCACAGCCTTAAGTGAAGACATCTTGGAACCGGCCTGGAGTTGTTTCCCACACCTTGCAGAGAGACTCCAGGTGAGGATTGGAGACAAACGTGCCATCCTGGAGGTGCCGCTCACATTCCTCATGCCAGTGCTGCCACTTGAGCTCGAGCTCTGTTAGGGTCTGCGTGTTACCAGGCTAAGGGAGAGAGGCAGTGAGACACCATTACCACACGAACCCCTTATGCTTAACGAATGAACCCACCTCCCATGAGCCTCAGAACAGGGCTGCTCCCACGTACACTGAGAACGGGCATTGTCCTCATCAGGTCCCCCAGGATTCGGCACATGCCTGCAGAGGTGGGACTGGTGTCGGCTTCCTTGGAGAGCATCTGCCGGGCCTCGTCCAGCCTGCCTTGCAGCACCAAGATGGTCACCTGGGGGACACCCGAGGACATGAGCATTCATGGGAGGCCCAGAAGCTCTCCCCAGAGCCCACACTCTGGCATCCTAGCCTTGGGGAAGCATGATAGTTTCTTCCCTCCAGAGGTAATCTAGCTCATCCAATCTTATGTCTTTAGTCTGAACCATGCTTCCCTCCACCATCACCAGCCAGCCTCCAGGTCTAGGAGCTTGGTGTCTGTAGCCAAATTTATCCCTGAGGCCCAGCAGAGGGGACCAGGGCCCATGGGCCACAGTGTTTCTATGGCAGCCTTCTGGGCCAATGCCTGCCATGGGGGGCAGGCACCGAATTTGACACAGCTGCAGGTGAACCATGCTTGTGAAACAGACAGTGTAATCCATTACAATTTAAACAATAAATGAAACAAAAAAAATCAGAGGTAACAAGTAAACTATTGGGTCATAAAGGTTTCAGTTCAAATACTCATACATATATATATACACTTGATGTAAGTAATTCAGAATCCATATCTGTAAATTTGCCTACTTGCTAAAATTTATCTGTAACCCCAAAATCAATCCTCGAGGTGCCGTCACTGTCACTTGTGGATACGCGCAGAGCAGCAACAACTCTGCGTCATCCGGTGTGCACATTTCCAGGTGAGCGAACCAGGTAGCGCTCTGCCTTCTTGTGTCAGCTCTCACACTACACAAGTGCTTTCTCACACGCTATTAGTGCCAAGATGGTTTGCATTTCTTAATGCTTTCTGTTGGGCCCAAGCACAGTGCTAAAGTGCTATGCAGGGTCCCTGAGTGAAAGAAGGGTGTGATGTGCCTGCTGTATAGAAAACCCCCAATCCTGTCAGATAAGCTTCACACAGGCACCAATGCGGTGTAGTGCCGCTGGTGTGAGTGCAATGTCGGTGAGTCAACAATACAACTGCAATAAGGTGCCTTTAAACAGAAACATATAAGAGGACTGAATAGTGATCAGCTGACAAAACGGTTGTGACCAGAGAGTCTGTATTTCCCCTAGAAGCTGGTCCAGTCATCGCCAGTTCACTGTTCTAGGCACCGTCACAGACCTATCACGAATAATGAAAATCAACAGTGTGTGCACACAAGCACATAGGTGAAAGTCAAATTTTTTTTTTTTACCAGAAGTCATATTAAAAAAAAAAGCCAAGGATACATATGCTGACAAGTCCCCAATTTTTCTCTCTAATCTGGACTTCCTTCTCTGAATTCCAGACTCACGTCTCCTACTGCTCAGTCAGTACCTCCACTCGGCTCTCACAGGCACCGTAACATGCTTAAAAAATAAGCCCCGGTCACCTCCAACGCACCCAACCTGACTTCCCACATTCTTCTCCTCACACGCCCACACTTAGTCCATCAGCAAACCCACCAATTATGTCCTTAAACGGCATCCAGAATCTAATCACTTCTCACCATCTCCTGTGCTCAGCTCCTACACTTGTCCAACTCACCCCCATCTTTGCCTGGTTTAGTACCTTGGCCTCCACTCTGGTACCCCTCTGCTCTGGCCCGACTGTCCTCAGGAGAGCAGCCAGGAGAGCCTTTCAAAGCCTAAGTGAGGTCATGGCGCTCCTTTGCTCAACCCTCCAACATCCCCTTACCCCACCTGACCCAGGAATAAAACAGAAGCTCTTTACTGTATCTATTGACTAACATCCACAATTACACCCTTTAACTCATGTAATCGTAACAGCACTATGGGTAGGTGTAGTTGCCTCTACAGTACAGGTGGAAAAGTGAAGGCTGTGAAGGAACTCTTTCATGACCGCACAGCTAGTAAGAGGCAGAGCTAGAATGCTAACCAGGCAGCACGAGACCAGAGCACAGTTCCGTTGTTACTTATTCCCTCTCCGAAAGCTCACATCCTCAGGACAGCCCAGCGGCTCCTCTACGATCTGGCCCTGTCCTTAACTCCCCAACTCTCCCTCGTGCTCCCTGGTCGTCCTTGTCCCACTCTGCCTCACGGACACAGCATTCACAGGCTGCGCTGTCGGGAATGCCCTTTCTCCCTTCATCTGCACAGCTCCCCTCCTCACTTCCTTCTGACACCCTCTCCCACCCCCAATTCCCTGCTTGCTTTGTTTCTCTCCAAAGCCGTCACTGTTAGACACGGTACATGCTTTACTGGTTTCTCTATTTCCTACCTCCTGTGCAGGAAATGTCTCCCCAAGGGCAGAAATCTTTGCTTCCTTTGGTCACGCTTGTGCCTTGCAGAGTAGCCCTCAATGAAATCTCAGTGAATGAATGAATCAGGTTAAAATCTGGACCCAATACTTCCTGAGTGAAGGCTCTCTTAGCTGCACAGTTCTCCTGGACCAAAGGCCCCAAAACAGCCTCAAAGGCAACAAGTCTTGACCTAAATTCCAGATTTTAAATTTAATCAACTTTCCATTATGCAGGGCAACTAGCAACCCTCTCCCTGGTCCCTCCCAATTGGGTCACGGGTCAGTAGAGGTGAATGGAAAAAGCACTACTCTCACATACACACACATGCACATCCCTGGCACACATGACGACTTCCAAACTGACCATCCAAAAGGACTTTGGGATCATCGAACTTCTTGTTTTTAATAGTTTTATTATCATTTACCCACTATAAACACTCACCTATTTAAGTGCATAATTCGTTTTAGTAAGTTTTCAGAGCTGTGCACCATCATAATCATTTTAGAACATTTCTATCCCCTCAAAACCCATCAAGTTCATTTACATCAATGCCCGACCCTCAAACCCAAGCATCAGTTTTGTATTTTGTATTGGTGTCTTCTCCCTTAGGTGCCCAAAGAAACCAAATTTCCTTTCTCACTGGAAAGTGTACAAAGCATTACTTTTCTAACTTAACTTAGTTCTAAACTTTCCCATGGAGCAGGGAAGAAAGGTTCTAAGGGTGTTTCCATAATTACAGACAGGAAGAGCCAGGCCAAGTGTACGCAGGCTCAGTAAGCAACCCTCAGGCCTGCCTGCCAGCACTGGGGAAAACAGGACTTGAGGTGGGAGAAGGGGAGGCCCAGCATGCAGAGGGTCCTTACCAAGTTCCAGAAGCTCTCATGTTTGCTTGGGTTCTCACTGCCGAGAACATCTGCCAACATGCTGTCCACCTCACACACGTGCAGTCGGACCCAGTCAAGGAGAAGGAGGAGAAGCGGACCGGCTGAGGGGAGAGACTGTCGTCACACATTCATGTGCAGCAAATTCCACTTTCCCACTGTACAGAGAATGTAGGGCAGACGAGTTCTGTAGAAAAGGGGTATCCCTCTTACATGGGTATATACGTGTGGCCCTAAATAAAGGACTAGACTAGCAAATGGGCTTTTATGGAATACTTTCTGTGTCAGGCAGCAACAGCTTTCACTGAATTCTAGAAAAGGTTAAACAGCCTGGCCAGTGTTGTTCAGTGGTTTGAGCTTCAGCCTATGAACCAGGAGGTCATGGTTCGATTCTTTTTTTTTTAAATATATTGATTTTTTTACAGAGAGGAAGGGAGAGGGATAGAGCGTTAGAAACATCGATGAGAGAGAAATATTGATCAGCTGCCTCCTGCACACTCCACTCCCTACTTGGGATGTGTCCGCAACCAAGGTATATGCCCTTGACCGGAATCGAACCCGGGACCCTTGAGTCCTCAGGTCGACGCTCTATCCACTGAGCCAAACTGGTTAGGGCCATGGTTCGATTCCTGGTCAGGGCACACCTGGGTTGCAGGCTTGATCCCCAGTGCGGAGGGTGCAAGAAGCAGCCAATCAATGACCCTCTCTCTCCTCATTGATGTTTCTATCTCTCTGTTCCTCTCCCTTTCTCTCTAAAATCAATTAAAATATATATATATATATATATATATATATATATTTTTTTTTTTTAAAGGGGGTTGAACACAAAGCCCAGACCTCACCACCATCACCACTCTCACCCCAGCCTCCAGACTCTTTATGACTATTCAATACTCAATGGCTATGTAAGTGGCAGCCATTTAGGAACTGGTACTGATTAGGTGCTATATGTGCAACAATAAAAACATTTTGACAGCCCTAGCCTGTTTGGCTTAGTGAATAGAGACCTGTGGACTGAAGGGTCCTGGGCTCGATTGCAGTTAAGGGCAGGTACCTTGGTTGCAAGTTCCCCGGCCCTAGTTAAGATGTGTGCAGGAGGCAACCAATTGATGTGTCTCTCACATCGATGTTTCTCTCTGTCTCTCTCTCTCTCTCCCCGCTCTCCCTAAAAATCAATGGAAAAATATCCTCAGGTGAGGATTAACACACACACACACACACACACACACAAAATCTACTGCAGAGGCATACCAAGAACAAATTGTATTTTTCAATTTGAAAACTAAATAAACAGCTAGGACTGCAAAGAGATTATTAACACTTATTCCTGGATAAGAGCAAACATAGACCCTTAAAAGAATACAAAAAAGGCCTGCAGCAATCCCACAGACAGTCCACTCACGCCAGGATACTGTACTAACCACAATTTAATTCAAGATCAACAGACTAATTCAAAGTGGACAGTTAACAGAGATGTCCCTGGCCCAATCTTAGCAACAGAACTCAAAGTGCGTTTGCCTCCCACAGCCTAACCCTTCCGCACTTCCCTAAAACTTTATTTTCCATTTCCTTTAAAAACTAACAAACAAAACAACAACAACCTGTCTCACATTTCTGGAGGCTAGAAGTCTGATGTCCAGCTGTTGGCAGGTTAGTTCCTTCTGCAAGCTGTGAGGAAGCCACTGTGCCTCTCCCGAAGCTTCTCCTAAAACTTCCTGAAGCTGGACCAGTCCAGGACACAAACACCGACGACAACCCTTTCACACACTAGTTTACCCTCCGTTTTCTTGGATTTGTCCAGGGTCACCCACCCAACACGTTAGGTTTCTGGGAGGCAGTCCGTCTGATTCTTTCTGCAGAACCTGAGAAACAACAGGCTTCTCTAGCTGCCATGTAATGCTCGCTGGTGGTTGTGCTGATGAAAAGAGCATCCTAGGCAACAAAGCACCCATCACAACACACAGGGAAGACAAAGAGGACGAGCAGGGGACAGCTCTGATGTTGAAAGCAAGAGTCCATGCTCACCTGGGGCAACTTCAATGAAGAGAATCTCACAAAGGTTCCAAATGAGCTCCATTGCGGACAGGATGGAGACCTAAGGGAGAAATACAGACACAGTTTTGACTGAAAACATTCCCAGGATGTTTTTACTCTTAGAACAAAGGAACCAAGCCGAGCTTGAATCACATGATGGCCAACATTGACTGAGTATTCCTACGGCAGCGTTTCCCAAAGCCAGTGAGAGAATTTTAGGGGGTGGGATGCAAACTAACATTTTTTTTTTTTTTAATGGTTGTGGTCTTAGTTTAATGCACATTAGAAAAAAATAACTGCCCTGGCTAACATGGCTAAGTTGGCTGAGTATCGTCCCATGAACCGCAAGGTCGCCAGTTCAATTCTCAATCAGGGCACATGCTCAGATTGAAGGTTTGGTCCCCAATCAGAGCACTTTGGGGAGGCAACTGATCAATGTTTCTTTCTTGTATCAATGTTTGTCTGTCTCTGTCTCTCTCCTCCTTTCCTCTCTCTCTAGAACCAATAAAAATATATTTAATAACTAGCTCATCACACCCATGACCTTGATGAATATTGTGATTTAAGAAGAGGCTTTATTTGAGTAATAAAGGAGAGATGATTTTTAGAAAAATATTCAGTAACATTATGAGAAATATAAAGATACAGCAAAAATTATGAAGTTGGTATTCAAGGGGAATGAAGTTTAGGAAATAGTCTATGAAAAGCCAAACCCAATATAAGACCCCAAAATAAACTTGCCCTTAAAAATATACATTCTTCCCTTCTCCACCATCCTTTTATGCACAAACACAGAATAGCTTATTTGTAAGAGGAAATAAATGTGAGAGAGACACATTAATTGGTTGCCTCCCACATGAGCCCCAATCAGGGCTGGGGATCGAGCCTTGACTGGAAATGAACCCAGGACATTCTGCAAGCCGACACTATCCACTCAGCCAAACTGGCTAGGGCAATGAACTCTTGATGTAAAAAAAGGAAGATTCTGTCATAAAGTATAGCATAAGGAGTGAAGTCACTAAAATTGTAATAACTACGTAAGGTACCAGATGGGTACTAGACTTATTTTGGGGATCACTTTGTAAATTATGTCTAACCACTATGCTTTTCACCTGAAACTAATACAAAATGATACTGAATGTGAACTGTAATTGAGAAATAAAAATATTTTTGAAAAGATTCTACCAAAGAAAGAGAATTCTTGCCCTAACTGGTTTGGCTCAGTGGACAGAGCATCAACCTATGGACTGAAGGGTCCCAGGTTCGATTCCGATCACGGGCACATGCAGCTGATCGATGTTTCTCTTTCATCGATGTTTCTAACTTTCTATCCCTTTCCCTTCCTGTAAAAAAATCAATAAAATATGTTTTAAAAAAAACAGGCATTTTTAAAAAAAGAGAATTCTTTAAGCCCTCATCCAGTTCCAACTAAAGGATAAAAACCTGCAGCTCAGTAAATGCTGGGTCCATGAGGTGAGCACAGTTTATGAGACCAAGCAGTGATTCCAAAAGCTCAGCTCTCCCCCCTCAGGTGACACAATATGGTTAGGATTTATATTTCCCATGAGAACTGAAAACTCATACAAGTATTTATCAAGCACATCCTTTGTTTCAATATGCTGGGCCTTGAAAGGGCACTAGAAGTTGAAAAATATCCTTACCGCCCCATGGAGTTGCCTGTCCACCTGGAAAGAATAGGTCTGCAAAAAAGAGTGATTGCAAAACCACTCCAAGCGGGTACCGAGGACACAGGAAGACATAATAGTGCCAACAACAAAGGCAGAGCCCTTACCTGGCTACTGAACTGGCGACTGCTGGCTGGATCTTTAGCAGCAACTGACAAAATATAAAACATTTGAAGTGAGCAATGGAACTTTCAGTCTCACTGTTATAACTGCACATACCAGGTTCTGTAGCTTGTGCCTTTGTTTCTTCTACTGACCATCATTTTCACTATAGTTTTTTTTTAATGCTTCATATCTTTTTGTTGTACATCAATGATTCTCAAACCAAGACCCTGAAGTTATAAGTGGCACATTTAACTGCAACACAGCAACCACTGAGACCACCATGTTATGCAAGACTAGCTGACATCCAGAAAGTCAAGTGGCTCTCGTGGTTATGGTGACTTTAAATCATCAAGATCAAAGAACTGGGGATGAAATTTTTTAAAATCCTTAATTTAGCCCAGCTGGTGTAGTTCAGTGGTTAAGCATCAACCTATGAATCAGGAGGTCACCGTTCAATTTCTGGTCAGGGCACATGCCCGGGTTTCGGGCTCCAGTGGAGGGCATGCAGGAGGCAGTTGATCAATGATTCTCTCTCATCATTGATGTTTCTATCTCTCTCTCTCCCTTCCTCTCTAAAATCAATTAGAATATATTTAAAAAAAGAAAAAAGAGCCCTAACTGGTTTGGCTCAGTGGATAGAGCGTCGGCCTGCGGACTCAAGGGTCCCGGGTTTGAATCCAGACAAGGGCATGTACCCTGGTTGCGGGCGCATACCCAGTGGGGAATGTGCAGGAGGCAGCTGATCGATGTTTCTCTCTCATCGATGTTTCTGACTCTCTATCCTTCTCCCTTCCTCTCTGTAAAAAATCAGTAAAATATATTTAAAAACAGAAAACATTGCTTAAATCTATTTTTTTAAAAATCCTTAATCTGACCCTTTAGGCTTTCTTGTACCTGTCAACTCTGTACATTCTAACTTAAAAAACATGCTCAAGATGATTGACAAAAAAATTTTAAAAAGTGAGAGTTTTGAACTGGAATGTCAATCAGCTTTTACCTTGTAGTATTTATAGCCAGATAAATACTTTAATTACTATCTCACACACACACACACACACAAAATCCTTACTTGCAGCCTGGTGCATTTCTTCCATGCATGCTCTTATGACTGACCGGTAGTTTTTACTCACGCGAACCAATCTACAAAAAATGAAACATTATACAAGACTAGAGGCCCAGTGCACAAAAATTTGTGCACTCAAGGGGGTGGGGGGTCCCTCAGCCCGGACTGTGTGGGGATCCCCTCGGGGATTGGGCCTAAGCTGGCAGTCAGAAAGTGCATTAACCAAGTGATCAAGGTCAACTTCACCAGTAATAATAAAACATCAACATCATGAATCCCATGTACTTAGAACACACACGTAGTATTCTTGCTAAAAATCATTGATGCAGTTAACTTATGAGCCACACCTCAAACAATCCTAGTTTATAAATAGTACAATAGTTTTCTAGTCTTTTGCCAAAAAATACCTTAACAGTAATTCTTTAAAAACAAAACAAGCCCTAACCAATTTGGCTCAGTGGGTAGAGCGTCAGACTGTGGACTTAAAGGTCCCAGGTTCGATTCCAGTCAAGGGCATGTACCTTGGTTGCAGGTACATCCCCAGTAGGGAGTGTGCAAGAGGCAGCTGATCGATGTTTCTCTCTCATTCATGTTTCTAACTCTCTATCCCCTTCCCTTCCTCTCTGTAAAAAAAAAAAATCAATGAAATATATTTTTTAAATAAATAAAAATAAAAACAAAACAAAATTCATTTTTATATTAATTTCAAAATCTTCCAATAATGTGACATCTTTCAGTGACTCTCAGGTGCTTATTTGGTCTAAATTTTCTTCTTTGGAGAGTAAATGCGTAGGAATATAAACAAAGAAACCTTAGCAAGCTAGCAAGTCAATCAACACCATTTCCACATTCCCTGTAAGACACTTCCACTGCTGACCAATTACAATGCACACTACAGAAACTGGAAGAGAACCAGGAGACCCTCATTTTTAGGAGGGCCATCCACCAGGTAAAAGGTCAGGAATGCATTTCATTTGGCTTTTCATAATTTAGTTGTGCACTGCAGCACCTTTTAGCAGCCTACTTACTGAGCTTTTCTGGATTTTCCAGTCAATTCTTCTTCAATTCTCTGGAGGCCCACAAAGATTCCATGGGATTCGTTGAAGAGTTTTCTCAAGATGTGAGAGTAAACATCTACATCTCTCCGGATGATATAGATAAAAGGGCAGCCTGGCACCATCTCTGATTGTCCTGAAACTAGATTTAAAAAAAAAATTAACATCACCATCATAGAAGAACCCATTATAAAATTTATAAAAATTTTTACTATCTAATTACAAAAACTTCAACTTTTAGCTACTTATTTCATTTATTAAAAATTATATAGCCGTAACCAGTTTGGCTCTGTGGATAGAGCATCGGCCTGTGGACTGAGAGGTCCCGGGTTTGATTCCGGTTGAGGGAGTGTGCCTTGGTTGAGGGCATATCCCCAGTGGGAGGTGTGCAGGAAGCAGCTGGTTGATGTTTCTCTCTGTTCCTCTCCTTTCCTCTCTGTAAAAAATCAATTTAAAAAAAAAAATATATATATATATATATAAACTCTACTGAGAAAAGTAAATTCACTTAATATTAGCCTATGTAAAACTCACTAAGATGCCTGGCCAGCATGGCTCAGTGATTGAGCATTGACCTAGGAACCAGGAGGTTACGGTCCGATGCCCGTCCGGGGTGCATGTGCAGGTAGTAGCCTCAATCCCTGGTGTGGTGCATGCAGGAGGCAACTGATCAATGATTCTCTTTCATCATTGATGCTTCTCTCTCTCTCCCTCTCTCCCTTCCTCTCTGAAATCAATAAAAAGAAATTCTCTAAAAAAGAAAAGCCCTGGCCAGTGTGGTTCAGTCGGTCGGCTGCTGTTCCTGCTGCTGTTTCAATTCCAGATCAGGGTACATGGCCCGGGTTTCGGCTGGATCCCCAGTACATGGTATGCAGGAAGCAGCCAACTGCTGTTGCTATCTCACATCCATGTTTCTCTCTCTTCCTCTCCCTTCATCTCTCTAAAAATCAATTTTAACAAAAAGAAAAGAAACTTGCCCTGACCGGTGTGGCTCAGTGGATAGAGCATCAGCCTGCGACTGAAGGATCCCAGGTTCGATTCCCGTCAAGGGCATGTACCTTGGTTGCGGGCACATCCCCAGTAGGGAGTGTGTAGGAGGCAGCTGATCGATGTTTCTCTCTCACCAATGTTTCTAACTCTCTATCCCTCTACTTCCTCTCTGTAAAAAATCAATAAAATATACTTAAAAAAAGAAAAGAAACTCTTCTTTAACACAAGGAAGACTATTGTTACTTTTTTTATTTTCCTGGACTGAACATCTGCCAGGTCTCACAAATCAATGAAACTCTTAAACAGCCAAAGTTTTAAAAATAAAAATGGCGCAAAATAAGTTCAACTGTATCATGTTTCTCAACTAGTCAAATCTGAGAGAATAAAGGAGAAAAACAAATAAACAAATTAATGTGCCCAGATAGATCATCTGTAAGAAAAAATAATAGTAAGTACCTTTTTTGTTGAAGGAGGTCTCACACACCAGCATCTCCCCTGGACCCCAGTCAAAACACATTTGCTTCTTCTTGGAATTCACTCCTGGAATCAACTGGTAAAAATAATAATAATAATAAGGCACAGAAACTGTTATTCTTATTAAAAGCTTTGCTTCCAACTGATTTGCAAGGACAGTCCTAGAAATAGGTGGTCATGGAAATTAAGTGCTAATCTATGTACACAGCTGAGTGTGGCTGCGATCAGCCCAGTCTATTTGACCCTGAATAAGCGATTGAGCGTTGTTTGGGCACCTCAACCCAGCCTGCATTTCTCAAGTGTTGACAAAAAGGAAAGCTACACCCTAATCAATTATTGTAAGTTAGTAATCTGCAGTTGGGACGGGGAGGGGACGGGAAGGAAGTTTAAAAAATAAAAAGGAACTGAACTATTACTCACTAAAAGGGCAGACCCCAATCACACAGCTTCTCTGCCATCTCTTTGAAACATGTTAACTGCTACTAAGACCTCATGCCTTGTTCTGCCCAGTGAGCTTTCCAATTACCCCTATGTTCAATTTTTTGTCTTGTCAAATATTGCTGTGCAGTCTGATGGCTTTCCCTGAAAACGGTAGGCATCTCAACTTTATAAAAAAGCAAACACATGCCCTCACCGGTTTGGCTCAGTGGATAGAGCCTCGGCCTGCGGACTCAAGGGTCCCAGGTTCCATTCTGGTCAAGGGCATGGACCTTGGTTGCGGGCACATCCCCAGTGGGGAGTGTGCAGAAGGCAGCAGATGGATGTTTCTAACTCTCTGTCCTTCTCCCTTCCTCTCTATAAAAAATTAATAAAATATATTTTTAAAAAATAATTTTAAAAAATTAAAAAGCAAAAACACAAGGTCAGGCAACCTGCAGTTTAGTGGGGTTTACAGGTTACCGAGAGCGAAGAGGTGGAGAAGGAGCCTGCAATGGGCAGAGGTAAGTGCCCTAGGCGGGGCGGTCCCAGGCTGCGGAGCTTTCACGCGAAGGAGGAGGAAGAGAAGTGCATTCCAGCCTGCGGGGACGGGCGGGGGCAGCGGCCGGTACGCGCTCCTAAAACATGAGCGATCAGCAACACCTGGCATATTCTCTTGAGCGTGCAGGTAAAATTGAGAGCAAACAGAGCAATACAAGGAAGTCATCCCCCGAGAGAACGACTATGTTTAGTAAGCCCTGGACAAGTACAAGGCAAAATCACGGCGCTGCGATGTGAAGCTTAGTTCGATTGGAAGAAAAAAACAAAAAACGATTCCTCTGCCAGGTCCGAGCGCGCGCAGGGAGCACTGGCCCGACGGGAAAAGCGAGGGAAGCAGGAAGGCGGGAAGACAGGGAGGGGAGCGAGCGGGACGGGGTGAGGCCTGCGGGGCCAGGTATTCTGAGCACGCGGAGCAGCAGAAACCCGGAGACCACCGCGACCCTAACGCCACCACCTAGTTCATGCGGCCTCCGGACAGCGGCCACCGAGCTGAAGGAAGGGGACGGGCGCCTCGCGGGCGGCACCGAGGGAGACGAGCCTGCAGGGACTGACGAAGCAGGCTCAGCCCTTGGCCCGCGAGGGCAAGCAAGGCTCTTCGGGGCGCCCTTACAGTGACTACCGGCTCGCCATCGAGCTCCTCCATAGCGCTGCACCTCAGCTGCCTGGAACTCGCGGGGCCGCCAAAGCTCGCGGCTCGGGCCTCCTGCGCGCAGCCCGCTGCGACGGAGGACCCCCGCCCAAGCGCCTCTTGCACTGCCTGCAGGTCCACGTTCCCCAGCGCTGCAGGGGCCTCTCCCGTCGGCCACGACCATCCCTCTGTGGCGCTCTACACGATTCCTTCCTTTCTGGCCTCGACAACAATTCAGGGAAAACAGCGCCGGGGGCCTTCTGTCCTCGGAATAACGCTCCCGCCTGGTCAGGCGCCGCCGCGGACAGCCCCGCGCCCGTCCGGGAGAAGGCCCCCGGAGAAGGCGGGAGCGGTGGCCGTGCTTCGCGCGTGCGCGGGCGGCCGACCTGGGGCTGGAGGTGGGCCTGCCGCGCGCGCGAGCGAGCCCACGACTTCTCGCCGTTCTGGCGTTTCTCGCCCCTCGTGGGTTTGCAGGTTAGCGTCGTCGCAGCCGCTTCTCCGAGCGGCGTCCAGGGCAAGGGAGCCTCTTCCCGGGGACCCGTCGCCCACCGGGCTCGTGAAGGACGGCAGGCGCTGCCAATTCCCACCCCAAAACGCTCAAGAAGCAAAGCAGACAGGATTGGTGCCGTTGAAACTACTGTGAAATCCAGACAGCTGGGCTTGCTTAAATTAAGGACAAATACTGGTTTGTTAGAGAAGAAAAACCCACAAAAGCGCTCCATTAACTTAAAGGAGTTTATAGTGTAAATGCCATATTTACAAATACATACAAGAAATAGTACCCGCTCTAAATTCCCGAATAAGCTAGTGGTTGTTTTTTTTTAACTAACTTAAGGAAATTCGGAATTTAAAAGTAAGCCTTAGGAAACAGCCTGAAAAATGTAGCAGCTTTCTTTTATGTAAGAAAATGTTGACTTGCCCTGGCTGGTTTGGCTCAGTGGATAGAGCGTTGGCCTGCGGACTGAAGGGTCCCAGGTTCGATTCCGGCCAAGGGCCCATGCCCAGGTTTCGGCTCGATCCCCAATAGGGGGCATGCAGGAGGCAGCCAATCAATGACTCTATATTATCATTGATGTTTCTATCTCTCCCTCTTCCTTTCTCTCTGAAATAAAGAAGGAAATATATTTTTTAAAAAAGAAGAAAATTTTGACTTGAAAACGACAAATTTTAAGTATTCTAGCAGGGGAAACGATTCTTCCCCTGAGATTACTCTGAACGACTTACTTGAATTGGTGGAAATAAGATGACTTGGAGTGATCAGGAGAATCTCCTGACCCCAAAAGTTTGTTCTTTTGAGGTACAAATTGTTATGTAAAGGAAGGAAAATCCTGTGGCTATCACAATTTCACCCAAATCCCTATCTCTTAAGCTGACCATCCATCCTTAGGATGAAATTTAACGTAATTCTGCCATCTATGCCTTGCTGCCTTTTCTAAATGTTTCATAGTTTACCCATCTGAGTGTTTCTGACACCAATGGTAGGGCTATGAAGTATAATAAATTATGCATTCATGTTCCTTTTTAATTTTTTAAAATTTATTGATTGATTTTTTTAAAGAGGGTACCATTGATTTGTTATTCCACTTATTTATGCATTCATTGGTTGATTCTTGTATGTGCCCTGACCGAGGATCAAACCCCCAATCTTGGCTTATTGGGAAGATACTCTAATCAAGTGAGCACCCAGCCAGAGCTTGTAATCTCTTCCCCCCTTCTTTAGTTTATTTTTCCCCCCATCACCATTTACCCCACCCTCGCCCCCATATTCCCTCTCCCACCTCCACCCCTCTTTTTAAAAACAATCCTAAAGGAATAATTTGGAAAAACAAATTGCATAATCAACCAACAAATCTTTTTTTTTTTTTTAATACTAGGGGCCTGGTGCACAAAAATTTGTGCACTCCAGAGGTCCTTCAGCCCGACCTGTGCCCTCTCGCAGTCTGGGACCCCTCTGGGGATGTCCACCTGCTGGCGTGCCTGGTCAGCCTGGGTGAGGGGCTGATGGCTGTTTACAGGCTGGCCAAGCCCCCCAGTGTGGACCCTCACCCCATTGGGGTGTGGCCAGCCTGGGTGACGGGCTAAGGGCCGTTTTCAGGCTGCCCACAGTCCCTTCAGGTTTTGGGCCCCTACTGGGGTACCTGTCCAGCCTGGGTGACGGACTGAGAGCTGTTTTCAGGCTTTCAGGCTGCCCACAGCTCCCATTGACCCAATGTCCCAGCAAGGTTGGCTTGAAGCAGGTTTCTGGGGTTTATTTATCTTCTATAATTGATACACTGTTCCTTTAAGCTGAGGCCTAGGCAGGTAAGGAAGCCTCCTGTCTGATTCAGCTCATGGCTTCTATAATTCAAACAATGTTGCAAATATGTTGTTGCCTGGAGACCGGAAAAGCCCAGCCCGCAAACAGTTTTACACCTGCTGCAATGGAAGCAGCCTGTTTACTCTAGCAACTCTGTGAGTGCCAGCCTCCATCTTGGCTGTGTTCATTTGCATACAGCTGCTCTGATTGGCTGGTGGGCGTGGCTTAGGCGTACAGAAGAAACGGTCAATTTTAATATTACGCTTTTATTAGATTAGATGGAATGCTTCACAAATTTGCGTGTCATCCTTGCGCAGGGGCCATGCTAATCTTCTCTGTATTGTTCCAATTTTAGTGTATGTGCTGCCAAAGCGAGCACCAAACAAATCTTTTTTTCTCAGCTCTTCTTCACCAGCTCCTGTTCTTCCTCTCTCCTCTCCTCTTCCTCTCTCATTCCTCTCCTCTCACACATTCCTCTCCTCTCCCTACATTGGTTATTTAACTCTGGAATTCCTATATCTATTTTGGAGAAATTTCTACTTGAGGTGTATCAGAACCCTAGAAAGACAAAAAGAGTAAGATATTTCTGGAATCAAATGAAAATCACCTAAAACAAAACATACCAATTGTGCAAGAGTCAAACCAGAAAGCACTTTGTCACTCCAAAGTCAAATGTACTATCCGTCGTTCTCAGATCAAGCTAGAGGAACTATGCTAGAGTTTGTTTTCTGTAAGGGACTGAGTGGATGCATTTAATGCATTGTAGTAAAACCAATGCCTCCAGGGAAATGAACACATAATCATTTCAAGAGACATAATAACTTTGGTAAACAAGATAGAAATGGATTATCAAGAGCCATAGAAGCATTTATGTACTTTGACTCAGTAAGTCCTCTTGCAAGTTTATTTTAAAGAATTTTAAAACACAAAAGACATATCAATTTTGGTGATTTATACCACTTACATATATATATATATATATATATATATATATATATATATATATATATATATCCATATAACAAAAAAAATTCGTATTACATAAGTAACAACAACAAAAATTTCTCAACCCACACTATTGGCATTTTGGGCCTGATAACTCTATGTTGTGAGAGCTGTCCTATGTATTGCAGGATGTTTAGCAGAATCCCTGGCCTCTGTCCACTAAATGCTAGTAATTCTCAACAATTGTGACAACCAAAAATGTCTCTAGATACTCCCGATGTTCCGTAGGGGACAAAATCGCCTCTGTTAAGAGCCATTGCCATAGATAGATGTTCCACCACAGAAGAATAGAGGAATGGAGTAGTACAGTGGAACCATGGTTCTTGAACTTCATTCATTCCAGAAGGCTATTCAAGAAGTGAGTTGTTTGAAAACCGAATCATTTTTCCACATTATGAATAATGTAAATTGAATTAATCTGTTCTAGACCCACCAAATGAATCTATTTTAACCTTTCTTATATCAAACCACATCCTACTAGACTTAAAAGAATTTTTCATATATCACTGCCTCCCAGTTGCTATCACGGGCTAACTGCTTTTTGTTTATCCAATCAACAACAGTTTTTCTACCTATTCATTTGCCTGTGATTATTGTTTTGTGAGCACTTTCATACCTTAGCATCATTAACACTATAGATGGCCTCCTTATGTTTTAAAATTGTGCTAATCCT